>JBBPBX010065406.1:0-14788 GCA_038048925.1 Garcialebias charrua | reverse complement strand
CTGGGGCGGCCGTGGTGTAGTGGTAATGGCAGTCGTCTCCCGATCGGAAAGTTGGCGGTTCGACTCCCGGGACCCGCACCATGTGTCGTTGTGTCCTTGGGCAAGACACTTAACCCTGAGTTGCTCCCGGTAGGACTGGAAAGCACCTTGCATGGTAGTCTGCCGCCACCGGTTTATGAATGTGTGTAGCATTCAATATATGTGTAGCACTTTGAGATTTTCAGTAATGAAAAGTGCGTTATAAATTAAATTGATTATTATTATTATTATTATTTTGACATGCTCTGAGGACTCATTACCGAGCCATTTCACTAGGCGGTCTAACTCTTGACTATATGTGAGGTCTATGTCTTCAGTTGCATTCAAAAATGATGACTGCCATGCTCTGAAATTTTCAGGGGTGTCATCGAATTTAAAGAGCCCCGTTGTGATTAACTCTCTGCGTGCAAGGAACTTAGCAAAGTCAGTCATAGGTGGGTAATTGTGGTAACTGTTTGGCCTGACATAGTCTCTTGGTGTGGCAAAAGGTTCATCTTTTACATACATTTTCTTGAGCACCGGTGGAGAAGGAGTTTGACCTAATCTCCTTTGGCCGAATGATAATACTTTCAATACTGGTTCGACCTGAGGCATTTCCTCTTCAGACAAATGTGACCTTGGCCGGGCTTGGTGTTGCACGTACTCCATGGTTCGTTGTCTGAGGACTTGTGGGGGGACTGCACTCTTTACACTCTCTTCCTTGTTTTGTTCAACAGCTGCGGCAGCTTCTAGAACCTCTGCTCGCCGTAGCAGCTGCAGCTTCCTTTTCTAGCTCTAGCATGTTAAAATCCAGCTCTAGATTTGCTTGTTGCTTTTTAATTTCTAATTGCTTTTTAGCGTAGGAAGCTTTCACATTTGTGGCTTCAGCAGAGGCTCGTGCAAAGATGGCTGCTTCAAGTACGCTGCACTTTGAGGACGACTTGTTGGATGAATGCTTAGAGCTAGAGTGTTTGGATCTTGAGCTAGCTTTTGACGATTCCTTAGCTTCAAAGTTAGCCATTTCATCTGTTTTCTTGGTATAAGCGTTGTCCATCGCTGTGTCACGAGTTTTATCTTCCACCAACTGCTGGTATGGCTTTTCACTGTACTGTTATCACTACGTGTTAAATACGCTGTGTATGTTAACGTAGATTAACAGCAAGCCAAACTCAATTCTCATGAGCCAGGAAGCTGAGCGTCTTGCTCCTTTATTACGCCTTTTACAAAGGTATGGTAGCTCGATGAAAGGTTGAGTGAAACTACAAACAAAAAACAGAAACAGCTACATTAGCGTGACCATTACATTGGGACATGGCTAATTACTGGAATAAACACACTCAGAAAACGATCTCAAAATAAACTAGTAAAAACGTATAACACCAAACCGATCACAGATTGAACTTACAACCATTGCTTTCGGAGGTGAAAGAAGATTGACTCAGGAGGTGAAATTTATACATTAACAGACAGGATTTCTCTGCAAAAACGTTTACCTAACTGCTGTTGCTAGGGGAGATTCTAACTGCTGTTGCTGCCCACAATGCACTGCCATCTCAAAATTCTCCTTCAAAATAATATCCACCTTATTCCTGAGGGTGTCACTGTAGAAGCGATTGTGTCCTACTTCCGTTTGACCCCGGAAGTAGAATTTCTGCATTGGCTCCTCGTTGTTTACCTGCTAATCTGCGCGCGTCGTTGAAGTTCTGTTAAAGTTCTGTTTTCTGTTATTTTGAGCTAATATTGTCACGAAGATGTCCTTGTGGAGCTCGGGTACCTGTTGCGCTGTTCGTGGCTGTACGAATAATCAGACGAAGCTGAATTTGTGGCTGCAACTAGTGTGTGTTGAACATGCTCCGAAAACAAAAACCTGCATCCTTCTTTGTGGCTGGGCTACGAGAAACCACCTGAAAAAAGACTCTGTATCCTCCAGAGGATCGAGAACACCAGGTATGATTTAAGAGACAGCTTTTAGTGTTATGATTTTATGTAGTCAGTGATTAAATGATACTAATATTTTCGTGCATAACTGGCAAATAAACACACGCACCTATATATGTATGCTGTGTGTGTATATTTATTTATATATATATAATATAGGTGTGTGTTGTGTTTATTTATATATATATATATATATATATATATATATATATATATATATAATATAGGTGTGTGTTGTGTTTATTTATATATATTATAGGTGTGTGTGTGTGCGTGGGTTTCTTTTATATATAATCTAGGTGTGTTTGTGTGTGTTTATTTATATATATAATATATATATAATCTAGGTGTGTGTGTGTGCGTTTATTTATATATATATATAATCTATATGTGTGTTTAGGTATATATAATCTAGGTGTTTGTGTGTGTTCATAAATGAACCCTAATGTTTGTATACTGTACTTTTACATTCCTCCTTTCTGTTATATTTCTGCATAAGGTGAGTTCCAGGGATGGATGACGCTCCAGTTGGTCCAGGGATGGATGACACTCCAGTTGGTCCAGGGATGGATGGATGACAGGGATGGATGGATGACGCTCCAGTTGGTCCAGGGATGGATGACGCTCCAGTTGGTCCAGAAGTTTGTGTGCAGTTATGTACCACAGCAACAAATGAGTGAAAATATAATTTCTATAAATAAATCTGCGTTTGAAGTACATTTGGTGTTGCTGTGTTTCACCTTCTTTATTTCAATAAGATACGTTGTTTAATGTCTAATGAGAAGTTCTACTGCAAATAAAAAAACTAGATGTGATTGTTTTTTTGGCAACTTAACAGTTTAGTTTTTTATTGACAAGTACAAAACTTAGAAACATGCATGTTGCTGTATGGTTCCTCCTCCGGGAGGAGATTGATAAAGTTCAGAATAAAAGCTATAATTATAAACTAAAAACAGTTGAAACTGAATACAATATGAGAACTGTGGGTGATTTGATGTCTTTTAATGAAAATGATTGGCTGCAGAATAAATACCAGAATAAATACCAGGTCAAATACACTCTTCAACAAGAAATGATGGGCAGTTTCTGATTTTAAACAAACTGGAACAGATTCCTAATCATGTGGGACCACTGGACGACCACTGGACGACCACTGGACGACTGGAGCAAGCAGCCAACCCCTCCGGAATCCAAGACGATGGAACTTGGCCCTTCACTCGTCTGTACCTTAAAAAAAAAAAGAATAAACTGTCATGTTTGCATCACAAAGTCTAAAATAAGACCAAGTTTGCTACTCAAAGTAGAAAAAATAAATACAGTTGCTCCTAAAATTTTTACTCATTCACAAAGATTAGAGTAAGATCAGAGTAAGTGTGTCTGTCAACTTCAGCGTGGGTGACCAGTCTGTGTTTGACTTGTGTGTAGGCCTTCCTGAAAATATAAATATTTCAATAGAACAAATGTAGTAATAACCAAAAGATGAACTTGTGTTATGGAATATTTTCTGTACAGACAGCATCCCACTGCTTTATTCACATGAGAGTAACAGGGACCTACAATCAAAACAGTACAAACAATACAGTATGTATGTGCAGTATGTATGTATATACTGTATATACAGTGTGCATACAGTATACACATACACACAGTATATGTATGTACTGCAAATGTATTACACACACATGTGTTTATATTATTTATCCACAGATTTGTAAATACTTTAACAGATGCTAACGCTACATGCTAAGCTAACCACAGCTAGTAGACGGTGCTAAATCATGAAGAAAAAAACAACAGCTCCAACACAGAGAAAATTATACTCTCACATTGTTCTGAAATTGTTTCACAAAATGATTTATGTAGAATATTTTGTTTACCGGAGAAAACGTGATCTGAACACGACGTCTTCGAGAGCAGATCCGAGCAGAGGAGGGGCAGCTGTCAGCTCGTCCGATGGAGATAAATCCTTCACGTTTACTTATTTTTGGGATGAAGTGAAAACTGCGCTTTGAACAAACGTCTACCCGACAGGAACACCCACTGACCCAACACGAAGTAACCATTGCAATTAATTAGAAATAAACAAAACAAAAAAACAAACGTGAAAAATACAGCCAGTAGACTGGGCTTTAAAGGAGACCACATATAGGTATTTAAAATTTTTATGTTATGTCTGTGTGCTATCTTGACAATATTAATTCATTTTAATACACAAAATAATTCTTAGATAATTAATTATACCCTTTTTAATTCTGCCATTTTTAACTTTCGTTTTGAACGACCGGTTTCTTGAAGTCCACGCCCTTCAACGATCTGTTTACGCCCTCTGTAACAGCCAGTATCTGTAATGTGTTGTTGTTTTAAAATTAGCTCTTTTTTTATTACTCATTTGACTTACTGTTAGTGTTAGCTTAAGATAACTTACCGAAACCCGTCTGAGCGCGCCGCAGTTTGCTGCTCCTTTTAGCATTAGACCACCCGAATCCGAAGCTAATGTTAGCTTGTTCCTCTTCCGGTTTTCGCCAGCTCCGCTCGTTGCACGCGGAGATTTTGGGAGTTATCGCTGTTCCAGTCAAGACAACACAAAGTTCACCAAGTGTCTCCCGTAAATTAATCTGTAAGGAGAAGGTCCTCGCTGCTGCGAGGCTGCTGCGAGGCTGAAATGAGGCTGTACAGTTGAAGCTCCGCTCCATCGCGCCAGAAGAGGGTCCCGTCGCAACCGGTCCCTACGCCGGGGGTCCGCTCGTTTAATTTTTGCCGGCTGCGCGTTGGGAGCGATCGCAAATACACTAAAAATTGAACTAAAACATAAAAATAACAATTATACTTTATTTATAAAGCCATTTAAAAAAACCACAGCTGCAACAAAGTGCTGTACACATGAAATTAAGAACATATAAACAAAAGATGAGATGAAATCATGAAAAACAACAGTCATGTGTTTAATACAGAAGTGGGTTGAGCCTAACCAGGGGTTGCTAGGTGAGGGGCTGGACTCAGGTTTGAGGTGATTGGCTACGGCTTGTGACGTCAATAACTGCAGGAAGTGTGAATCCAGGTGTATTTATCAAAAATAAATAAATCTACTTAGAGTAAATAAACCACTGGGTGCATTTTTTTGGCACAAGGACTGTTTTTTATGAAGTAAATACCCAAAGTTGAGTAAAAAAACATTAAAAAGTGAATTTTGCATCTGTGGTCCCCTTTAACTGCTGCTCTCACTTCCGGCGGAAGACGTACACATAATTCGCGCAAGGCATCATGGGGGCTAGGAATAAGGTGGATACAGATAGATCAACACTGTGGAAGTTCTTTTTTCTTATTTTTCAAACTTAATTATTTAAGAAATTTCCAACTTCCAGCCTTGGGCAAAACACAGCTAGCAGTACAAAATCCAACTCCTGAACTTGAAGCATCTCCTGATGGACTCAGTATGATTGCTGCTGCCTGGAGAAAGTTCCCTCACAAATACAAGACCTGCAGCATCCAGCGGCTGTGGAGGCAGGAGATGAATTTCACCTGAAGAAGCATCGTTCACATGCAGTGCACAATCAAACCACTGTGACCTTGTGTGGACCCAGACATGGCTGGACGTCTACAGAAAGCATGAAGCTTCTTAAAAATATTTCTCAGTTTGTTCTCCAGCTTCAAGGGATACATAATTATGTAAATCATGCTGTTCACTTATATTTGCACATTTTTGTGTAGCAATTTTTCTATAAAATGAAGCATTCGCCTCAAAAAAGCAAAAAACGCCTAAAAAAGACATACCCAAATTGAATTAGAAGCTGTTCTTGAACCCTATGGACTACAAGCAATTGGATGTTGTCTTTGTAAAGATAACACTTTGAATTTTTAGTTTCAGCAGTTTGTTGTATCTGTTATTTTGTATTTATTGAAGTGAGAGCACACAGAAATAAAGCGTTTTTCTTGCCTCGCCTGAAAATGTTTATATGTGTCAAGCACCTGCACACTGATACAAGATGTTGATTTGAATTTCATATAGGCCTAAACTGTGAAGTATTTACTAATACAGTTTCAAATTTGAAGTCAATAGCATAAAAATTGAGGATTCTGTGCCTGTTTTTGTATGTGCATGTCCAGGCGGACTTCAGTAAATCCAGTACATGCCCAAAACTGTGCCAAACTGTGCCATGCTGTGTAACACCTGTATTATGCAAACTTCAAATGTCTGAATACTTATCAATACTTCAACATACTTCAGAATGACTGTCTATTGAAAGCTTACATCTGTTCCATTCATATATTTACTCTCAAGCTGATAGAAATACAGTAACATGACAGCAGGCCGCTCGTAGCTCCGCGACTACCTGTATACTGTAAATCACAAGAGGAGATTTCACCCCACAGATCAGCTGCCTGCAGCCCCAACACCCACAGATAGCACACAGATAACACACAAAGCTTTACAATTGATCAACAATTACTCCACAGGGGCTCGTGCTTCAAAGTGACCACACACACACACCCCCACACACACACACAGGCGCACACACAGAAGGAGAAACCGCTCCTTCGTGAGAGAGGAATCACTTTTTCCTTTTAAATCAAGTTCTAAAGCTTTTATTTCATGTTTCCATGGCATTTATCCATGGCTAAAGAGTGATAAAAGTCAGAATAAGCATGCGTAAAAGTCAACAAAGACGCGCTTACCATTTTACGCACGAAGGACGCAGCTGCATGTGATTGTTACGCAGTGGCTCTGAGACCTTTTGAAGTATCTCAAACCATGGCATGTCACATGTCTATACAACGGCAATTTCATTGGCTACAAGTCTGTGACGTCAGAATCGGGTCTCATTTGATTGGACAAGAGCCCACGTGGGGGAAGAGAGGGGAGGGTGGATTTTGGCTTGGTGACTCTGTGTGATTTGATTGGCTGTAGAAACTGAAAAGTTTCACTCAGTTGGTCAAAATTGGTGTCAATCAAAAGCAGAGAGCCTATGGAAGAGTTTTAAAGCGCCAGAACTTACAAAGCTTCCATATTTGGGAAATCACGATCTAACACCTGCAAATTAGGCTCAAACGGTACCGCGGGCGGGCCCGTGACTGTTAAGAGGTACAATGTTCATCACATTGTTACTAGAAATGTTTAATTACATCAAATGTTTACTTCAAAATGGATCTGTTTCATTTCATGTTTATTTCTTACCTGAAATTCATTCATTCAACTTTTATTTGGACAGGTTAATCCCTGTTAATGAAATTTGTTAATACATCAAATGTTTACTACATCAATTTCATCATGTTTACATGGTAGTGCTGAATTAAATGTTTCATAAATGTTTACCACATTAATTTTTATTAAATGAGAAAAAACAACCACTTGTTATTATTCAACTGTAAAAATATTTCAAAACAACGAGTCCAGCAGCTCCTCTGGGGGAATCCCAAGGCGTTCCCAGGCCAGCCGAGAAACATAGTCCCTCCAGCGTGTCCTGGGTCTTCCTCTGGGTCTCCTCCCGGTGGGACATGCCCGGAACACCTCACCAGGGAGGCGTCCAGGAGGCATCCTAACCAGATGCCCGAGCCACCTCAACTGGCTCCTCTCGATGTGGAGAAGAGGGATTTTAACCTCAGCACATCATTTATACTTTTGTTGGCTGTAAATGGGACCCTGTGTACACAGTTTCGTTCCACCTCACGTACAACATGTGATGTGAATGACAATAAAGAACCTTGACTCTCACACAGTCTAATATCAAAGCCTCTGTCAGATAACAACGTCCTTCTGTTATGAGCTTGTCACCTCCATCCCTTGAAGAGAAAAAGACACAGGTATTAGACAGAGTTTTGTGTGACACATTAAACAATGATGACAAAACAAGGAAGTCCTATTTAATACTTTCAATTTACCTTTTCCACTGTTGCACCGAGGGACGGAGAGAAATGCAATTTCAATCCTGTGAAAGTCAATAAAGTTGACTTTGACTTGACTTTGACTTATACACTCACCAGTGTCTGGAACAAACTAGCAGTTATTTTGGGACCTGGAGAAATTGTTTTATATGGTACTACCTGAGCAACATTGACGGTGTATTTGTAGCTGCTGGTCCATGCTCCTCCATCTGCAGCCTGACTGAGCTCTTCTGGAGTTTAATTCATTTCATATGAAGTTTTGCCTTGACAAGGATAGATCAGAACACAGATCAGTATTAATACATGTAGCACCTCTGCACACTTTAACAGTGACAACACACTAGAAACTTTTAACAGTTTATTTCACAATAACACAGCTGTCCACTCTGTCTAAAATCAGACGTTATATAAAAAATATAAACCCAACCTAAACTAGGCTGACCCACTTCTATGAACTAAACACCCGGACAAAATCGTGGCAAAAATTATGGCACAACTCCAACAAAACGAATTTATACTACTGTTTACGTTCACTGTTTACATTTATTAAAACTGTTTACATTCATTACTATTGTTTACATTTATTACTACTGTTTACATTCATTACTATTGTTTACATTTATTACTACTGTTTTCATTCATTACTACTGTTTACATTTATTACTACTGTTTACATTTACACTACTTTTTATATCTACACTACTGCTGATATATATATTTTTTTACTAGCCTTACTGTATATGCCACTTTACCTCTATACCAATATCAACTACCTCATACATATACTGTGTACATAAACTTCATATGCTGCTTTGTCACTCTATTACAAATGTCAATGCCAGAACTTTCATTTTATTTTATAGATATACTTTTTACACTTTTTTACACTTTTATACTACTATGAAAAAACTCAGGACAGTATTACACTTTTATTATTTCATTTTATGCTTATGTTTATTAAATGTTTCAGTGTTTTAGTGTTTAAATGGTTACTGTTGCACCGAGGGACGGAGAGAAATGCAATTTCAATCCTGTGTATGTCCTGTACATATTGCAGTTTTGACAATAAAGTTGACTTTGACTTATACACTCACCAGTGTCTGGAACAAACTAGCAGTTATTTTGGGACATGAAGAAATTGTTTTATATGGTACTACCTGAGCAACATTGATGGTGTATTTGTAGCTGTTCCTCCATCTGCAGCCTGACTGAGCTCTTCTGGAGTTTAATTCATTTCATATGAAGGTCTGCCTTGACAAGGATAGATCAGAACACAGATCAGTATTACCGGTAATACAGTGACAACACACTAGAAACTTTAAACAGTTTATTTAACAATAACACAGCTGTCCACTCTGTCTAAAATCAGACTACGTTATATAAAAATTATAAACCCAACCTTAACTAGGCTGACCCACTTCTATGAACTAAACACCCGGACAAAATCGTGGCAAAAGGCACAACTTTAACAAAACAAATTTATACACTCACCAGGATGTCTGGAACAAACTAGCAGTTATTTTGGGACATGGAGAAAGTTATATCAGGACGTGTCACCGCTAGGGGTGGGCGATATATCGAATATACTCGATGTATCGCAATATTTTAAATGTACGATGATTAAAAGGGCTTTATCGTCTATATCGAGGATCCTCCTGCTGTCGCGCGGGTTCCCACTCGCCCCCCTCCTTCCTGCAGGCTGCAGGAGGACGGAGCTTCGGAGACTTTCAGCACAACATGTAAACACGGCAGATATGAAGAGCGCTGAGGGGGAAAAACAATGTTCTGAGCTAGTTTGGATTAAATTGTCAGATGAGGGCATAAAAAATGTTTTTGTAGAAAATAATCCCGAAGAAAGGTCGGAACTACGAATCTTTTTCACCATTTAAACAGCGGAGTGGAGCATGAACGGCAGAACCAAGTGTTTTTACAGCTGCTGCTTCCTTAAAACAAACCACGGGTCTGAGCTCATTTAGTCATGCGTGCACCGCAGAGAGAGGTGGAGACATTAATAAATCAGCATTTTATCATTATCGCTAAAGATACGGTCCTTAGCGGCTAACAAGATGGCTAACGCGTTAGCCGTCTTCTTCCACAGCTGAGACTGACCGTGTCTTTAGCGTATATGATAAACTGCTGATTTAATAATGTCTCCACCTCTCTGTTCACGTTTCTGAGTGGAGGCTGTCGTGTTTTTACACAAGGATTCAATGCGACACTTTGTAGAGCAACTTAGAGAACGTCTTCGTGAATCCGGAAACAACCCCCTGACCCTTTCACAATAAAACCGGATACAGTACACAGAGGCTCACTGTGATAAATCTGTTCTTGTTCAGAGGTTTTGCAGACATTGCCTGAACTTGGCACAGTTTGAAACTTGTGCACATTTTGTGGTTTGTTGTTAAAAATTACCAGCACATGCAAATAGTTGAGAGTTGTTACCTGTGACTGTTCTGGGTCAGTAAATTTTATGGCCACTGTTTACACTTTTGTTTTTGTATTTTAAAGGCCTTAAATGTTTTGATTTAATATTTTTTTAATGTTAAAAGCACAAGAGCACCTTTTTAAGTTTAAATTATTTATTCTTCCTTTTTGCTTGAAGTACTTTTTATTTATGTGTGCAATTGATGGTTAAAATAAAATATTTAAGTTTGTTCAAATTTAGTGTTGACATTTTTTAATCAATTTTGAATCATTTTTTCATTGATTTTGGGGATATCGCGATATATAAAATATTTAAGTTTGTTCAAATTTAGTGTTGACATTTTTTAATCAATTTTGAATCATTTTTTCATTGATTTTGGAGATATCGCGATATATATCGTGTATCGTGATATAGCCAAAAAATATCGCGATATAATATTTTCCTCATATCGCCCAGCCCTAGTCACCGCTGATATCAGGACATTCATCTCCTTTTTGTTAGGTCCGACACATGAGCTCCCTCGCGCTGCTTCCAGCAGCGAACAGGAACCAGAAAGTCCGTTTTCTATCTACTTTCAGGTCGTGTGACCGGACATTACATCCAATAACACAGCATGTTTAGACCATTGCAAAACTGTTACAACCTTCTTAGATTCTAACAAAAAACGAGAGACAGAGCTTCTTTTAGTAGGGCTTCATAAATGGCGATTTCTTTCCCACAATGCTGTGTGCCGCTTTGCGCCGCGGACCAGTGACGTCATGCTCCAAAGCTCTACTCTGCTTCCTCCTCTCCTACCTTCTCTCCTACCTCCTATCCTGCCTCCTCTCCTGCCTGCTCTCCTGCTGCTCTCAGCTCCCATCACCACAGCTTCGTCTCCACTGCTAGAAGCATCATCACTTGAATCCTTCTGTTCTCCTTGTTCCCTTCTAGGTAGCCACTCCCTGTCTGAACCAGTTTGCCTGAAGTGAAAAAGAAAAATATTTATTATGTTGAAGACCAGGGCCGGATCTATAATACGGGCACACCGGGCGGGTGCCCAGGGGCCCGACAGCTCAAGGGGGCCCTCTGCTGGCCAGGAGTGAGCAGTTCAGCCTGGCAGAAATTTTTTATTTTTTATTTTATTTTTTTATTGTCGCTAGACGTAGATAAAACAAGGCTTTGTCCTCAATTTTCCTTATTATCCAACCCAAATAAAATAAAAAGTTGTTTTTCAAAAACAACTCATAAGTGTCTTTTAGGGCCAGTTTACACGGCGCGTATTTTGAGTGTAACCGCTACTTTCTCTTTGCGACTTTGCTTATCGCCTACACGACACCGCTGGCCCCCCTCGATGACACCGATACTTTTCTGACCCTGCTCTCAAGGTGGAAGTTTTTCGCTGACCCCCCGTTGATAATGTAAACATCTCCCACGGAGCTTTTGTTTGAACACATGCACGCAGCACGCACGCGCAGACAGCCGGCATTTTAACAATGGCGGTGGACTGGACAGTGGACACACGCACCACTTTCTGAACTATAGCTGATGGAATATATTTTGATTCTCATATTTAATTATTCTACACCTTACCTGCATCTGTGTTGGAAGAGAGCCAGCTGCCTGGATCCAGTTGTCTGTTAACGAGGCAGTCGGACATTTCACGTGTCACGCTGCACTATAACATACTAAATGTGCTATATATTAACAGTTTAACAATAATAAACAGTATTTATGTTAGCGTGGGAGATATTTACATTTATCTGAGCTAAATGAAGCTATCTGGACTCGTTACGTCATGCCTAACAAGCTGCATGTTGAAAATGAAGACACCAGGTTGATTTTTAATTTATTTATTTATTCAACACCACAAACTCATGTCACAAACACTGAGAATTAAATTGAACACTTTTAAAAACACGTTAACCAAACTTTAATAAACTGGACTCTGTTGTTCATCCTGGTGGACACTGGACCCAGATCCGAACCGCCGGTCCGCTTCGTGGAACAGCTTCGACCTCGCAGGAAAAAAATAAAAATAAAACCTCAGTTGGTTGTTCTGTGATCGAACTAAACACCAGGACACATTGTATTAAGAACATGGTTTACCTTGTAGCGCTGCTGTAAATCAGCTGATTCTCACGGACTAAAGTCAGACATGTTGACTCGGTTCCGGTCCAGACGTCCAGTCAGCAACTGGTGTGCAGATGAAGCGGTCCACTTGGTGTCAGATCTGTTGACTCTTATCCAAATTCCAGCTTTAACTTGTTGTTAACTTGTTGACAACAACTTGTAGTAGCTGAACTTTTAGCCAGAGAGGAAAACAGGCTGCCTCGTGTGCTTTGTTTACCTCAAGCAGCAGTGGGTGGCGCATGCGCAGTAGTGAAGGTTCCAAAGATCACAGCGCCATCTACAGGCCCAGCATGGTAACTACAGTAAATTCATGAGTACGGGGGGGGGGGGGAGAGAGTCGTATCCACAGAATTCGCCCATGTCAACGCAAAACTTTCAACCTAATTAACATACCCAAAAGTTGCGTTTCCCCCACACAGTGTCCGTGTAAACAGGGCCTTAGTTTGTTGACATGACGTGTATGATTGGGAGCAGACGGCAATGCACACACTCAGTCCGGTTGGTGGCGGTAATGTGCTTAAAATAAGTTCGCCAACCGCCAATAAACAATAGAAGAAGAAGAAGCTCTGTGACCAATGAGCTGACAGCCCTTTTACACACGTGATTGAAACTACAGAATCCGGCTCATCTCATTGGTCCAGTCTTGGCAGTTCACGGAAGACACGGCAGCTACGAGGCCGCCAGACGAAGCATTGTTTCCGAGATAAATCCGTCCGAAGGTCCCCCGGCGCGCGCCGGAGCTCAACTGAGAACCAGGCCGGCCATGCTGCTTGGAAGCCCCACCAAGAGGCTCCCTGCCTGGGTACACGATCCAGAACGGCCCCCGGCGCGCGCCGGAGCTCAACTGAGAACCAGGCCGGCCATGCTGCTTGGAAGCCCCACCAAGAGGCTCCCTGCCTGGGTACACGATCCAGAACGGCCCCCGGCGCGCGCCGGAGCTCCGGCGCTCTGGACCACCAGAACCATGCACCAGGGCAGAAACTTCGTGCTGGACATGGGCACAGGAGAAAGCAGGTAAAGATAATGGATGGACGGACGGATAATAAATGTAACAAAACCAGGAGAACCCTTGAAGAAGAAGTGGAGAAGATCACTGAAAGTCTTCACCTGGTTGGCAGGTAAAAATTCAATAATTTCCAGTGTAGTTGTGAACCATGTTTAATTATTGATAGTTATAAACAAAAGTGTACAACTGACACGTACAAATAAGTACATAATTGTGAATTTAAGAGATTGCTAAAAGTGATTTTTTTTGAAGGAATATGAAAAATAACATAAGAATTTATTTGAGTTGTTTAAGATGATGTAATCTTACATTTGGTGATGCAATTAATTTTGTTCTTTGATAAATCATTGTTGTGAGTTTATTTGGGTAAAAAAGGGGCAGAGATTATAAGATTATTCTTCATCTGCTGCCTTTCATTTTATTTTGAATGTATGTTTTTTATTTTTTATTGAGTTGTTGACTTTGTTTTAGTGAAATGAATGAATTTTAATAAATAAAATAAAAATAAATACATTTACTTTACACTATGCAAACATACAACCTTGTCCATCTTTAAAAAAATCACAGTTCATATAGGTAATTAATAAATACATTTCAAAATGTAGTTTACATACTACAATGCTAAATTTATAAATATAAACAATACACGTTTTTCCATTTATTTATCACTACATAACCTAGGCTATGTGTCACTAATGAATTTTTTAACACCTTTTGGCAGGCTAAACATGTATGGATGAGCTGTATGAGGAATGTGTGACTGCAAACAGCCTGAGGTGAGGTGGTCTCACCTCAGGAGAAAGAAAGGTGGCAGTCCCAGGGAACAGCAGAGAAGTGGATGCAGCTGACCTCCCCAACAGAACACCTGAACTCACACCTGGCCTCAAATGCTCCCATCATTCATGGTTGAGTTCCATGTGATCCAGGTTTGAACTTGAGAAAAACATCATACAGACTGTCTACCTACACTTCAATCAAAGTAAGGGAATTCTTTTTCTTTTTCTGCTGCTTCGAGCTTTCTTAGAGCTCATGGACTTGTTTTTCATGCACGTGGGCATGGACTGCACACCAAGGCACTGGTGTCACTATGGTTGCAACATGTTTCTGATGGATGTGATTTGCTACTGGTTTGCTGCTGATTGATGTCAATGCAGTAGCTGCTGCTCTTTCAGAAGTGTTCATGTTTGACATCATTTGCTGATGAAGGATGGATGGATGGATGGATGGGATTTGCTGCTGAATGATGTCAATACAGTAGTATTATATATACAATACAGTCAATACAGTAGTATATAGTAGTAGTCAATACAATATATATATATATATATATAGTAAAATGGGTGTTAGGTTACGGGGGGGGGCCCTGTGAGCTTCGGTGCCCAGGGGCCCCTGGGGTTGTTAATCCGGCCCTG
>JBBPBX010065405.1:0-19963 GCA_038048925.1 Garcialebias charrua | reverse complement strand
ACTTGACTATCCAGCCTTTGGCCAGTAAGTCCTGGATGTATTCTTTCACCTCTTTGTATAATGGCTTGGGGATGGATGTGTATGTGCGTTGGACTGGGATGTCGTCTGTCAGGTTAATGGTCATGTTCAAACTCGGAATATTTCCAATGTCTCCATCATCTCGGGCAAAAGCATTTGATTCCTCAAATAACATTTGCTCTACTTCCTTTTGTTGTTCTGGTGTTAGGTGGCTAATATCCACTGGAGGGTGCCAGTGGGCAGTATTAGCTGGCTCTTGGTCTTGACTAGACTTGCTCACAGAGCCAACAATACAGGTGGCGACTGGTGCTATTTCACAAGGGGTCTTGGGTTGGTCAGTCTCAACTATTTTTGCAATAGGTTCAATAGAACCCAAAACTGTTGAACTAGGTAGTGTCACACTCCGGCTGGAATAATTTGACACCTGTACTTTAATATACGGCCTCTCTGTCTTTTCTATCTGTAAAAGTCCCGCTCCAACACTAAGCTGTTCAAGGTGGACATTATCTAGTACTGGTTCAAACAACACAAGTGACTCTGTTGAGCTAATACTGTCTGGGACTCTACACTTAATGTAAGCCACCTGATTAGGATAGACTATTCCCCCTTTGAAACCTACTTTTACAGTAGCTGGCTCATGTATAGGATGTTCTTTAGCCTGGATGAAACTTACTAGGGTGCTTACAGTAGAAATGTCAGTCCCCATGGCTCTACCAATAAGCTCAATAAGTTTGTAGTTTCCCCCATTGTCTTTAATGAACTCGTGGATTACATTAAAGCCTACTATGGGTCTCTCGATCTTAAGGCGGCTCACAAGGAAGGGTACACGTATCGATAGGCCTGGGTCATCGTTGCCCTCAAGGTTGACTACAACTTCCACCCATCCATCATAAGGTACTGAGTCTCCAGTGACTGCCTTCACATTAAGTTCATCATCCATCAGTTCACTTAAGGGTCTAATCTGTTGTCCGGGTAAGTATCTATTTAGCCATGCCTGATCTATAAGACTTACCCCCGCCCCCGTGTCTAATACCACCGTTACCAGGTAACCTGCCATCATACATTTCAGAAGGGACTGGCGACCTACTAGGGGAGCTACTAGACCACGTGGTGTTTCTTTGTCAGTTCCTTGCGAGCATGCACCTAACATCTCTCTGTCAGTAGTGGTTTTGGACCTTTTCTTTGGGTGGGACTGCTGAGGTTTGCCGATCAGAGGTGGTCCCCCTGCTCTGATCGTCTCCCGTTTCCCGACGGCTTAGTTTTCTTCAGGCACCCTACAGCACGATGCCCTTCTTCTCCGCAGACAAAGCAGTGGTTACAGTTCGGGTTGACTTGAGAAGCACAGTTCTGACAGCTCTTTCTTTCTCTTTGAGATCTTCTCTCTGGTTGGGGTCTTGAGCTCCTCTGCTCTGGTGCTGGAACATGAACTGTCCTTGCTTTCAGGTTTTCCATAGCTTGTGTCAGTGCTTCCACCTGGGCGCTGAGTCTTTGAAGTGTGAAGTCATTATTAATCTGATTTACTTTCACGTCGTCCTTTGTTTGCTCTTTCAACTCACTGTTTGTTGTGTGTGCATGACTCACTTTGATGGTAGAACTACGGCCAAGTCGACGCTTCCGCTCGCTTTCCTCCACCGTGGTCTTTATTACTTGGCGAAGCAGTGCCTCATCACTGACAGTGGGGTCACCCAGGAGGGTCTTGAGGTCTCTGCGAACACTGTCGTACTTCTCCCCTATGCCCTGGCAAATAGTGTTGAGAAAGACACACTGAATTGTGGATATATCGTACTTAACGACTGAGTCTGGTTGTCTGAGTGAGAACCGGATCTGTTGTTTCAGTCCAATCATTCTATATAAAAACTGCTGAGGCGTCTCATTTTCAAACTGCTTAGCACACATTAAATCTTGAAAGAGTTCTGTGCTGCTTTTCTCACCTAAGTGAGACTGCAGGAAACTTTTAAGCTCAGAAACTGTGAGATCGTCTTTTATTGTTAACATATCTCTGAAGTTACCTGGTTTAATAAGACGTAGCACTCCTCTAATCACCTCATTTGGAGTGTGATTCTCCCTGAGACCCTCATCTATCTGTTTACAGATGCTGTTGTACCCAATTTCTGATGTCGTGTCACTAATCATCCCACCATGCACTTTGAATTCTCTACGGGACAGCAGTGGTAAATCTTTCATGGCTATCATACTCTCACCAGTGTAACTTGGAACGTTCTCTGAATGAGGGACAGACCACTGGGGTGGGCACAGAGGTTGATGGGGTTGGAGGGTCGGGACAAGTGGGTCCCCTGTAGCTGGTGGAACTGATGCCCAGGTTACCTGCTGGTTGCGAGATTGGCTGGTGTGAGGTGGTGTTGGACTCAGTCCCTGTGGGTCTGCGCCGCCATCGCCCCCTTGTGGCTGAACACGGGGAATGGCCTGCTCACTTGTACTTGCTTCAGCTTCAAAAGACATTGTAGTTTGTCCACGATTCACCATAGTCCCATCTATGATACATTCTAGTCTTTTTAATAATGGCAAACCCTGGTCCTCCCGACCCAGGATTGTTGAACATGACAGGTAGGTAGTCAAATATTCAACACAACTTTCTTCATCATCTTGAATCAACTTACTAGAGTCCAGTCCTTCAACGTCTCCAAGAGAAGTTGCGATGAGGTGGGCTTCACTACCTGTTAGCTGGTGTAACTTCTTCTTGATGCTCCAAAGAAGTTGTTTTCTCTCACCGGAAGACAT
Source organism: Garcialebias charrua (assembly GCA_038048925.1). Lineage (NCBI taxonomy): Eukaryota > Metazoa > Chordata > Actinopteri > Cyprinodontiformes > Rivulidae > Garcialebias > Garcialebias charrua. Next base: position 17,206 of record JBBPBX010065405.1, on the reverse strand, counting down.
CTTGCTGATCTCGGCCACTTGAGTCCACAGTGCTGCACTCTGTAGGCGGGTACACCCTTTTCACTGGTTACCGGCCTCACCTCTGCACACTGGGTCACTCCTGGCACTGAGAACGTGTAGCACGAGAGGTCCTGGTGGTCGGTATCATTGGATCAGCAGTAGCCCATGGATGTGTGGCGTGCTGATCCCGGACGAGCCCCCACAATCTGTTACAGGTCCCGAGTGTCAGGACTGCTGCAACAGTGATGACACACCATCTGAAGAATAATAAAATTAGGAGTCAAAGATGACGACCATTGTTTTGCCGTTTAGCTCCAGAAAGCATGTTTATTTATAGGATTTGTTAACAAACCAATATTTTACAGTGTACCTGTACGGTATTAATGATTTACAAACCTGGTTTCCTTCTTTTACCAGTGTTACAGTAATTAACCTTTTCACATTTTCACCCTTCACTTAGATGAAGACAATATGTCAAATACTGCATCTAGCTCTATATTTACTGATATAAGCATTTAAAATGTACACTGACTTTAACTGAACACCGATCAAAGGCTCTACTTCACTTAGCTGTATATTTACTGATCTAAGCATTAAAATATACACTGACTTTAACTGAACACCGATCAAAAATAAAATGACAAGACTTACAAAACAAATGCAGAATCTAACCTTGTTCCACCTTTAACCTCAGTTCCCACACTTGGTCTGAATATCATTCAAACAAAACAAAAAGTGAAACTCAAAACCCAGAGTTAATAAGATATCACATCCTTCTATTAACTTTCCCTCGCGCGACCTTCCCAGCGCGAGCTGGCATCCTGCCAGATTTAACGTGACTGTTTAAGCTTGCAACTACTGCACAGAAACCGCCACACAGTGATATGTGCTGTTCACATAAGAGGTAAACATCTTACATCATAGTTGTGATGTGTTTTCACCATGTACTGACCTGAAGAATAATAAAATTAGGAGTCAAAGATGACGACCATTGTTTTGCCGTTTAGCTCCAGAAAGCATGTGAAGTCCGTCCCCAAAACCAACCTGGAAGCAACGCACCCCCCCAAAACAAAGGTTCCGCTTCGTCATCACCGCTCCTCAGAAAAACACTATAAAAATGCAGGCATACACTTGCCGAACCGCAAACAAAATATAACATATATTTGAAAATAGGATCCCCTGCACATGGAAATACTTTACATTCATAAGAAAACCAAATATTGTGGTGACATTTTCAGGTGCACCACACTTGTCCACTTCACCATACTTTTGAATATCTTCAAAAGATTTGTGGGGCGATGTTTCATGCAGGATCTCCATCTGGACTAATGTAGCGATCAGTTCACGTTCCACCGTTTCTCTCCTAGTACGTTTATCCACAGAGACTTCATAGTACTCTGCCACCCTCAATAACTGCTCCTTTGTGCAATTGTCGAGAACCTCCACTGAGGGTTGTTTTACAAAACTCTCTAAATCAAAATCCATGATGATAGTCTTACACACGGCTGTTATTCTTAACAAGGATAAAAAAAATCCCAGCTGACCTGAACGTAACACGAGCAAACTCCCACACCCACACAGCTGCGCACTATGGCACAGTCAGCAGGTAATCAGCAGGTGCTCAGCAATCATGAGCCGACTCAAAACTCAAGTGCTTCACAGAAACACTCCAACAAGTTTGTGACAAACAAACAAACGAGCAGTCGTCTCAAAACACAGCACCCCTCTCTTTATCTGTAGCAGCGCCAAAACTCACAATTCCTCACAAAACAACTCTATATTCTGGACAAACATTAATCATATCCCGGACGAGCCCCCACTAAATATGTTACGATCAAACAAAGATCAAAACATATTTAATGGACACAGGACACAAGGAAAAGGTTTAACAAATTTATTAAAGGAACAAGGGGTCATCTGTAGGAGGGGAACCACCTCCAGCTTCTCCAGGCGTCCCACGTCCTAAAAAAAAAAGAAAGTTCAACCGAAAGGTGGGTTTGGATAAAGCGGCCAAAAGAAAAATAAAGCTGCCCAACAGAGCCAACTCTATAGCGAACCCTGTTAGACAGCGGGCTACCTCTACCAAAACTCTAGGCCTACAGGATGTAAAACAAAAAAATAGCGAAAACTAGACTACCGCTTTACCCAACCAAAAGTAATGAAAGGAATTATGTTACAACAAAAAAAAGGCACGAGCCCCCACACACAGCTGCCTCTATGACAGACAGCCACCAGAGCCCTCAGACTCTGAGACTCAAAAACCTCCAACACTTCAGCTCAGGTCCTCTACTCTAGGTCACTAGAGTCCACACGAGCACAAATGTACTCTACTAACCCACTCCAGAATGAAGTGTACCAACAATCACTGTCTATCTAGTGATCAACATAACCTGGGAGGGTGGAGAAACTCCCAGTCTACCAAACAATCCAGCAGCAAGCTTCCACTGCTGACTGTAATATTATATTCGAACGTCCTCTAAACACCAAAACCTCACATACCTGCACACACCTCCTCTATTCTCCACACCTTTCTATCTTTTGCCCTCAGTTTATATAAGAGAGAGATAGTCAGCTAATCAGGCCTGATTAGCTGAGTAAAAAAAAAGAGAGGCAGCATCAGGCTGCAGGACCGAATGGCCTCTGTCAGTAGACATAACAGTTGTGCATCCCTTCAAACAACAGAATGGGTGTGAAACATAACTGTTCAAATAATAAAGCATGTCTAAAAAAAAGTGGTCTTGTGGCACAACTTACCCCCTTAATGGGGTAAGTTGAGCATAGGACTGGTGTAAGATGAGCCATATCCCTACTTTTTTGCACCCTGTTTCTTGAGAAGTTCTCCAGCCTTCTTCTTTTCTTTTTCTTTTTGACTTGTTTCCAACAACAACTTCTCAGGTGTGTCAGTCAAGATTTGTGTCTTCACCTTTGTACGTTTCCTTTTAGGCTTTGTTGCCGTCACCTTTGGGAATGGCATTATTTCTATTGGAGATATGTATCCTGGATGGCTGGGAGAGACAGAACTACCAGAAAGTGATGATGACTCAGGCCCTGTGATGTTAGGTGCTGGTAGGTCAGCTGAAGTAGATGGCTGGTCAGATAGCTCGTCAGGGTTGGGTCTGTCTGTGACCATGGATGGTGCATAGGCTTCCTGTGGGAAGATATCTCGGTTGAAAGGAAAGATTCCAGTGGACCTGAATCCAGACAGGATGTTTCTTGGTGTCATTGCTGACAGGAAGGTCTCATGCACAATCTCTGGGATGGCATAAATGGAAGCAATTTGTCCAGGGTGGGTTCGCATCCAACTGTCCATGGCCTTGTTGTAATATGTCTTGAATGGTCCATAGACTGACACATCCAAGGGCTGCATTTTATGGGATGTATGAGGTGGCAAAGTGAGCATCACGATCCCATTCTCCCTAGCAATCTCCACAGACTGGCACAGGTACAGTAGTATGTTGTTTCGCTTTGCAAACTCGTAGGCAAGTTCTCTGCATTTGAGGGTAGTAAGCCCATGAAATTGACCTGCCAGATTCTTAATATGTTTGGCAAGTTCAGACTCCATGTCATCTGAGAGAATCCTTTTAGCCTCTGCTACTCCAGCATAGCCTGTCTTTTTCAAAGGCTTTTTCTTTTTCGTCAATGTACCTCTTCAGTGTCATTCTGTCTAGTTTGGCATTCTTAGCTGGGGCCTCATGTATCAAAGACTTGCGTGGATTCCTCACTGAAAAGTGACGTACGGTCAAACCCAGAAATGTGTGCACGCACAAAAGGATCCGGATGTATCAAACTGAGCGTACACCTGAATCCACGCACATTCCTTTTGTACATCACAATTGACGTGGAACTGAGCGCACGTGAGACACCTCCCCTGACACGCCTGTTATATTTGTGTTTGAAATTAACCAGACGTTGTGTATCTTCCAGACACTTTTATTATAGTATCTTTTGTGAAGCTGCTCACACAGGTTGCTCACAGGTGTCTCTCCTTAATTATCTACTTCTGTTGTTCTTTTCTTTACATTTATGCATTCACATAAACTCATGCTTGCCATCTAGTGGACAAACATAATTCATTCAATCATTACATCCTCCTTTCTTTAAAGTAAGAATGTTACAACATACATTGCATGAGAGACACATTAAGAACATGAATTACAAAATAGACATTTCAACCTTTTTTTTTCTTTTTTACTTTTTTTTTCTATTTTTCTATCTTCCTTTTTTTTACAAGTTCAACCTTTCAGGTTTTTTCACCACCCTGGTAGATCTTCTTAACGCAGGTGGAATGTCTCTAATACTGTCCATACTGTCAACGTCACAATGTGTTTCAGTATTAGAAATAATCTGAGAGTCCTTAGAATCTTCACTCGACTCATCAGTAGGCTCTAATGGAGTCTTCAACAAACTGCGACGATTTCGTCTCAGAACTTGTCCATCTTCAGTTTTCACTTCAAATGAACGTGGAGCTACTTCTTGCAGAACAGTTGCTTTCGTCTTCCATCCCTCATCATCCTGAATCCTCACTGGGTCCTTGTATGACAGTGGGGGTAGAATCTTAGATGATCTGTCATAATATGACTTTTGTTTTACTTTCTGCTTTTGTAACTTGTACTCCAACTTTGATGACTTCCTTGCAACTTGCTCATCACTGTTATAACTTGGTAAAGTTGTACGAATCTTCCGATTCATCAAGAGTTCAGCAGGTGAGAATCCACATTGTAATGGTGATGATCTGTAGCTTAATAAAGCTAAATACGGATCAGAGTTACTATTTGCAGCTCTCTTCAGAAGCTGTTTAAGAATGTGAACTCCTTTCTCTGCTTTCCCATTTGACTGAGCATAATGTGGACTTGATGTTACATGTTGAAAATCATACTGTTTAGCAAAATCTTGCCATTCTCTGCTACTAAAACATGGGCCATTGTCACTCACCACAATATGTGGAATGCCATGCCTTGCAAAAATCGATTTAGCATGAGTGATGACACAATTTGATGATATATTAGCTAACAGAGCCATCTCAGGGTAGTTTGAATAGTAATCCATGATTACTAAATAGTTTTTTCCTTTAAAATGAAACAAATCCATTCCTACTTTCAGCCATGGTGATGTTGGAAAGTCAGCTGTTATCATAGGTTCTTTGCTCTGTTTGTTTCTAAAAGTCTGACATGTTTCACATTTGCTTATTAGCACCTCAATGTCCTTATTTATTCCAGGCCAGAAAACAGATTCTCTAGCTCTTCTTTTACATTTTTCAATGCCTAGGTGACCCTCATGAATCCGCTGCAGAATATCTTGTCTTAATACTTGTGGAATCACAATTCTGTTGTTTTTCAGCAGCAGTCCATTTACAACACTTAGGTCAGTTTTAACTTTGAAAAACTGTGAACATGAGCCTATTGGCCATCCTTCCTCCATGTTCTGCATGACCAACTGTAATCCTGTGTCTTTAGCTGTTGCCTCAACTATTTGCTCCAACTTGTTGTCTGACACAGGCAACACAGTGGACACCAAATTCACATGACATTGAATATCCTCTTCAGTTGAACTCACAGCATTGTCCGTAGGGGCTCTGGACAGAGCATCAGCAAGAATCAGATGTTCAAAAGCTGCCTTAAAACCACAAGTTAACACAACTTCAAATAATGTTTTTCTCCAACTTAGGATGGCAAGCTAGAAAAGTAGCCCAATTTATGATAAGTCATTGTTTAAATATGATACCATAAGTTGAAATGACTAACTATAGAACATTATACATTCTCCAAAAATTGAGTACTCTTGTCAAGTAAAATTACAATCATATTCTATTTGAACTCAAATAATAAAGTTATACCCTTGTCTAATTAACGTTTACTTGTTGTATGAACTTCATACTCTGAGTTTAAGCAACTTGCAACTTTACATTATCCATTCATAAAAACTTGTTTTCATTTGTTAAAGTAACAAACATTTATATATACTTTCAACTCTCATTTTAAAGTTAAACTGACACACTAATTCCCTTTTTGAGTTAATTTAACTCAAGATTTTAAGGCAGCTTTTGAACTTAAAATAGCAATTTAAGTAAACAAACATTTCCAAATTTCACTTTCTCCACTAAGAATGCCAAGTTCACAATTTTTCTAAAATAATTACACCAAATACACTTCCAGTTCAAATATCAACCATTTATTTTGATATTTTTCTTTCAAATGCAGATGAGACAAGCCGTAAAAGAAAACATTTGTCCAAGACAAGCTGAAGTGTTGACATTTATAGGACCGAAACTGACAAAAAAAATTTTTTTTGACAAATAAACACACATACAGGTAGTCCTCGACTTACGAAGATCCGTTCCTGCGCGGCGCGGAACATGCATTCCTATGCGACGCAGTAAACCCGTTTTTCAATGTGAGACAAAACAAGCGTATACATACTGTACCATAAATATGTACATTACTTTATTTCCAAGCGGTTAGCTAACACAGTACCCTAAACAATTATCAAAAAACACATAAAATACTGCACAGTACGTTTAATAATGAAATAAAATAGTAAAAAAAATAGTAGTGTACTGTACTATAAAAAAAAAGAGAAGAAAATGTCCTTACTTTTATGGAAGGGGCGTTGTAGGGGAGGGAGAAAGGCTTAGTGGGCGGGAGCTGCAGAAGGTGCTGGTGCAGGTGAGTGAGGAGGGGCAGGTGAGTCCAGAAAGGCAGCTGAGGGGGAGGGGCAAGTGATGCAGAAGGTGTTGGTGATACAGGTGCAAGTGAGTGAGGAGGGGCATGTGAGTCCAGAAAGGCAGCTGAGGTGGAGGGGCAGGTGATGCAGAAGGTGCTGGTGATACTGGTGCAGGTGAGTGAGGGGGGCAGGTGAGTCCAGAAAGGCAGCTGAGGTGGAGGGGCAGGTGATGCAGAAGGTGTTGGTGATGCTGGTGCAGGTGAGTGAGGAGGGGCAGCTGAGGTGGAGGGGCAGGTGATGCAGAAGGTGCTGGTGATGCTGGTGAGTGAGGGGGGGCAGGTGAGTCCAGAAAGGCAGCTGAGGTGGAGGGGCAGATGATGCAGACGGTACTGGTGATGCTGGTGCAGGTGAGTGAGGAGGGGCAGGTGAGTCCAGAAAGGCAGCTGAGGTGGAGGGGCAGGTGATGCAGAAGGTGCTGGTGAGTGAAGAGGGACAGGTGTGTCAGGAGAGGCAGCTGAGTTATATAAAATAAAATAAATTTAAAAAAGAGAAAAAATGTAATTACCTTTATGGAGGGACAGGTGATCCAGAAGGTGCTGGTGATGCTGGTGAGTGAAAAGGGACAGGTGAGTCAGGAGAGGCAGCTGAGTTATAAAACAAAAGAAATAAATAAAAAAAGAAAATGTATTTACCTTTATGGAGGGACAGGTGATCCAGAAGGTGCTGGTGATGCTGGTGAGTGAAGAGGGACAGGTGAGTCAGGAGAGGCAGTTGAGTTATAAAACAAAAAGAAAAAAAAAAAGAAAAGAAAATGTATTTACCTTTATGGAGGGACAGGTGATGCAGAAGGTGCTGGTGATGCTGGTACTGTGTGAGTGAACAGGGACAGGTGAGTCAGGAGAGGCAGCTGAGTTATTTAAAAAAATAAATAAAAAGAAAATGTCTTTACCTTTATGGAGGAGCAGGTGATGCAGAAGGTGCTAGTGAGTGAAGATGGACAGGTGTGTCAGCGGAGTTATTTAAAAAATAGAAAAAAAGAAAAAAAATGTCTTTACCTTTATGGAGGGGCAAGTAATGGTGATGCTGGTACAGGTGAGTGAGGAGGGGCAGGTGAGTCCAGAAAGGCAGCTGAGGTGGAGCTCCCTGATCTGCTATACTCTTGGGCACGCGCCCAGCCTGAGCAAAGACAAACGCTTAATAAATTACTGTCCAATTCAGAATACAGTTTAATGTGTAATATAATCTTAATTTAATCTTTAATCTAAATAAACGGCATTCTTTACAATAAATAAACTGTACTAACAATAATAAAAATCTTAATAAACACAATAACAGCCAGAACCAGATCAATAAGCAGCAACAGACTGTTTACAATCGAACTACCGATAATCAAGTTTTTGTCCAAAAAGACCAACTTGTCCACATTTTCTGCCAAAAGTACAGATCTAGTTGCAGTGAATATCTCCAGTGGTGGAGAAAATCATCTCAATAACAACAGTAGCAGCAGTGTGGCTGTATTTGCCATTACTCACAACAAGCTCTTCTTGGACCTGCTCCCACCTGTCCCTGGAAAAGTTCAGAGTTCAGTCATCAGACTTCTTCGCTGCAGGTGATCTGGCAAATTTCCCTGAAGAGGAAGAAGTCAGCTGCTATCTCTGTCCCAGACTGGAAATAAAACACAAAGAGGTAAAAAAAAAAAAGTTACGGTAATAAGATTATAATACTAAAAAGATTAATTAGATATTCTTCTTTCGGCTTTTCCCTCTTCAGGGGTCACCACAGCGAGTCATCCTCCTCCACCTGTCCTCTGTCCTCACTCCAACTACCTTCTAACTGCATCCATATATCTCCTCTTTGGCTTCCCTCTTTGTCTTTTTCCTGGCAGCTGCATTTCTAACATCCTTCTACCAATATACCCACTGTCCCTCCTCTGGACATGTCCAAACCATCTCAGTCTGGCCGCCCTAACTTTATCTCCCAGATGTTCAACATGTGCAGTACCTCTGATGATCTCTTTACTAATCTTATGCCATGTCACTCCTAAGGAGAACCTCAGCATCTTCATTTCTGCTACTTCCAGTTCTTTCTCCTGTCTTTTTGTCCATGTCTCTGTCTCCTGTCTTTTTGTCCATGTCTCTGTCTCCAGACCATACAACATAGCTGGTCTCACCACTGTCTTGTAAACTTTTCCTTTGACCTTTGCTGAAACCTTTTTGTCACAAATCACTCCTGAAACTTTTCTCCATCCACTCCATCCTGCCTGGACTCTCTTCTTCACCTCTTTACCACATTCCCCATTTTCCTGGACAGTGGACCCCAAGTACTTGAAGTCCTGCACCTTTGTGACCTCTGACCCTTGTAGCCTCACTGTTCCACCTCCTCCCTCTCATTCACACACATGTACAGGTGGTCCCCGACTTACGAGCACCCTGGCCTACGAGCGTTCGACTTTACGAGATTATCATAATTAATAAAAATATGAAATTTAAATTTAAAAAAAAGAATTTTTTTTTTTGGGTTTAAATGTTCTTAATTTCATGTGTACAGCACTTTGTTGCAGCTGTGAATGTTTTAAATGGCTTTATAAATACGGAAAGTATCATTATTATCTTTTTTTTTTAATAATTTCGTGCTTTTTTGAACAACTTCCTGCGGGAACCAGGAACCGGAAATACCGCCTCCACCGCGGAGGCGGTATTTCCGGTACTGCCAAGACTGGAACTAATGAATGGACCTTACCAAGCTCCGCCCAGAAACGCCCCCTAAGCTCCAAGATGGCTGCCCGTCTCCCAAGCGCAGCTTTGTTGTCAATAGAAAACATGGCGTCGACTGACTGCAGGGTATTTTTGAGTCGAATAGTGTATCATTTCTGCCAGATTCCAACAAAATATCAGCCATGACAATGGACAGGGGAACCAACAAGTTCATGTTATTTTTTTTTGTGGACGTTATCAAGTTGTTTGATCCACGCGATGCCTCCAAACAGCGTGCGCGTCACCGCAAATGCTACCGTCTGATGGGGAAAACAGCAGCTCCTCACACGCTCAGGCTCAGCATTATTACAGCTGTGGACAGGATCACTGATGCCTATTGTCCTGCAAGGCTGGGTAAGTCAGGCATTCATGGTTTTGAGGGTTACTTTTGAAATCAGCGATTTCTATTGTTGGCAAAAGTTTGTGTGCCTTGGTCGCAAAGCTAATGCTAACTGTAATCTCCATTCATTCCTTAAGTGGTTGGTTAGCCGTTGCTGCTTTAGCTGCTAAACACGCCGACAGCGACTTTTGTGAGGGCAAACGAGCTCAGCCGTCTGGTGTGTTAGTTAAAATCCAGCCTTCGTGTCACGATTTTGTGCAGTTTTAGGTGAAATCGACAGTAGAGCTCGTTGCGTTAGCTAGCTCATGTGGGGTTAGCGGAGCTGTTTCTTCCCAACTTCCAGGACGTTCAGTGAACTGTGGCTTTCTCTCATCGTGACCGCGTGTTGTTAACTAGCAGGTTTCAAAAGCAGGTCAACCCTTCTCTGCTGGTGAAAGGAATAATTGTTCAGTTTTGTGGTCGTGCACAAGCTTTGATCCAAGCAAGGCATTCAGTTTCACATATAGGGAAACGGTGAATTTTACTTCCACAAATACGGTCAGGGTACCTGACATCTCCTGTACAGATACCCCACTGACGGTGGAGGAGCATTTTTCCAGCCCTGACGCAGAAAAAATCTGCACGTATGCTAGCTAGCAATGTAAGTAGCATGTGGTGCCGGTCTCACAAACGCTACCGTAGCGTTTGTTTTGTGAGACCGGCACGCACGTGGAAGCTGCGCTGTGACGTGTTATGGGTATTAGCCAATGAAACGCGGCCCTGTGGGCGGAGCTTGGTAAGGTCCATGAACTGGTATTTCGGTACTGCCGACTCTGGAACTAATGAATGTAAAATGGCGGAGCCGCCATTTTACATTAATTAGTTCAAGTCTCGGCACTCGGCAGCCGGCTTTGGAAGACTGTTTCTCCCATAAGAGGATGCCTCATACGGATAAATTAACTGGAAACACTCCCTGAACTCTGTGAATGTCTCAGGACTGGAGCAGCAGCCGCGATCGCTCCGCCGAGCGCTCCCACAGCACCGCGCGAGACCAGTAGCTCATGGTATGAGCTAAGGCTAACATGCTAAACCGGACCCCACCAGAGCTGTTGCTGACAGCCGGCTTTGTGCGATCAGAGGTCCCTGGAGCTCGCCTCGATGTCGGACTGGAAGCCGAAGACATCGGGGGACAACGAGCTAACTTGGAATAACAAAGCCGACAGCATTTTTGGAGATGCAGATAAACCGGACTGCCCGGAGCTGCGGATTCGGGGGTGCTAATGCTAACAGATGCAGCTGAAGGCGGCGCAAGCAGACGGCTTTCGGTAAGTTATTAAAACGTTTTCTGTATGAAGTTAGGATACTAACAGTCCTTTCTGTCTGGACTAGACAGTTGCACTGCATTTTGACTGCACATAGAGCGCGCGGAGGGGGGGGCGAGAGACGACGTGTCTGTCGTGTGAAAACAAAAGGCGGAGAAAAGCACTGTTGTACAGAAAAAACTGTACAGGTATGTGTTTATAGATGAATGTGTGGTGTAATGTGCTAGCTAACTGCTTGTAAATAAAGTGTTGTGCATGTTTAAGGATCAGTAAGTACGCTTGTTCAGTCTCATGTTGATAAACGGGTGTGCGCCGCAGCGCTAGCGTCTTTTTTCTATTTGCGAGCAAAGTTCCGGTTTTACGAGATAGCCACTGCGGGCAGTTCCGAGGTACAAATTTTCGGTTTACGAGCAACTCATAAGTACGGAACTCGCTCGTAAGTCGGGGACCACCTGTACTCTGTCTTACTACAGCTGACTTTCATTCCTCTTCTTTCAAGTGCATACCTCCACCTCTCCAAGTTCTCTTCCACCTGTTCCCTGTTCTCACCACAGATCACAATGTCATCTGCAAACATCATAGTCCATGGGGATTCCTGCCTGACCTCATCTGTTAGTCGGTCCATCACCAGAGCAAACAAGAAGGGGCTCAGAGCCGATCCTTGATGCACTCCCACCTCCACCTTGAAGCTATCTGTCACTCCTACAGCACATCTCACCACTGTCCTGCTGTCCTCATACATGTCCTGCTGTCTTCATACATGTCCTGCTGTCTTCATACATGTCCTGCTGTCCTCATACATGTCCTGCTGTCCTCATACATGTCCTGCTGTCTCATACATGTCCTGCTGTCCTCATACATGTCCTGCTGTCTTCATACATGTCCTGCTGTCCTCATACATGTCCTGCTGTCTTCATACATGTCCTGCTGTCCTCATACATGTCCTGCTGTCTTCATACATGTCCTGCTGTCTTCATACATGTCCTGCTGTCTTCATACATGTCCTGCTGTCCTCATACTGTACCAGTCTAACATGCTTTTCTGCCACTCCAGATTTCCTCATGCAATACCACACGTCCTCTCTTTGCACCCTGTCATATGCTTTTTCTAAATCCACAAACACACAAATCCACAAACAAAAAAGATAAATTAGATAATAATAATAATAAAAGAACAATACCTCTTATTGATCAGTTGAGGTGGTTGAATCTCTCGGTCATCATCATCAGGGCAGAGCTTTAATCTGGTCCAGGACTTGTTGACAATATCAGTTTTCGTTTTTTCATAAAGTGATGAACTTTTTGGCTGAAGTGTTGACATGATGGGGATGTTGTAGCGAGGCTCAGGTACTTTAAAGCCTGCAGATCAACAACATACAGACATGTTTTTGTAGATCCAGAGCTTTAAAACTCATACAGTTTGTACCCTGATGCATGCTCAATAATCCAGGTAGAAAAATCTAAAAAAGCTCAGACGAAACGTTTCTATATATTTTTTGCTTTGTCTTATTTTTTTGAATGTCCAGAGGACCAGACTGAGCTTTTTTAGATCATACAGTTTGTGTTATTGATCATTTACCTGTTAAAGGTTGTTTAAATGCTGCTAGTTTTAGCGATGTTTGCAAGCTGCTTTTCTTGCTTCTAGAAAATGTTCACGTTTGGATGACGTCGTTTAAAGTCCGTTAACACGTTAGACGTTAACAAGTTACGTGTTGTCTGCAGCAGACCTAATCTCCGTGAAAAAACGTCAACACGAGACCACAGCGAGAAGCTAGGGCTGCTAATGCTACACGTGCTACAAGATAATAACGCCGTGCTGAAACTCGCCTAGGAATTTTATTTCCGTGGCGCATATTTTCCCATTAATAACGTTTAATAAGTGAAAAAATAACCGAAACGGTACGCAGGGGGACACGACTAATTCCTGACAAGGTACACGACATTTAATAAGTGAAAAACAAAAAAACGAAAGGCGGACACGACTTTTCCTGACAAGGGACACAACAGTGGAAAAAAAAAAAAACGGTACGCAGGGGGACACGACTAATTCCTGACAAGGGACATGACTAATCCCTGACGCACAGCCTTTTCCCGAAGCTACAAACTCATCTGCAGTCAGCACGTCGAAGCAAAACTTTGACCAAGCGCCACATATGTGCTTCTGAGGGTGTACAATACAAAAATCATGGTAGCTGCTTGTATTTTCTCTTAAGAAAAGTTCTATAAGCGCAACCGAAAGCATACTGCGTTCATCTGCTTTAATTAACTCCTGCCCTCGACAGTTAGCAAGCTGTTGTTTTATGTCCTGTGTTTAAACATGTAACAGAGACACGAACTTTTATCTCTTAATAACATATTTTAACAACAAATGCAGCTTACCTTGTTTCTATTATTCCCCGCGCGCCGAATTTGAACGACCTTGCGCCGGATCCAGGTCTTGGAAAAAATGGTATTCATCCGCGACTTTGCTTTCGACTCCTTAATCTGGTCAGGTGGTCCTCTTCTTCATTTAATATGCAATTCTAACTGGGATGGAGAACTTTATAAAGTCTGACTAAATATTACATCATATTTAGTCCCAATTCAGATAAAGAGCGAATTTCCGGCACTATTTTTTATCTCGCATTAATATTGCTAGTGGTGATCAGTTTTTATAAGATCCGGTTACTATTTTAAAACTCAGATTTTCAAATTAAGTTCGCACATTTAAATTTATGTTTCACAGACGTGACTCACAACCTTGAGTTGAAATGCCAATAACGCATGAAATTAAGTTGAAATTACATAACTCATTATGTTAATTGGAAGTAACTTATATAAAAACGTTATGATAACTAATGGAGAGTATGACTTTTAACAGTGCATAAGGCTTAGGTACAAACACGTCCCAAAGACTTGCTCAGTGTGGATTTTTATTTTATTTTATTTTTGTCACTTGTTGGATTCAGTAGCATTGTTTGTCTCATTAAAGAAAAAAAATTCAGTCATTCTGTGAAAATTATCCAAAGTCTTACTTTGAAAGCCACTTAATCTTTACCAGGACTAAGAAAATGGGTGTAATTTACAAATGAAATAATTTTCAATTTGACAAACTCTTTTTTCTGCTTCAGACAGTTTAGGGACTATTTATTTTTTAGAATGTATTCTTCAGTACTGCTCTATATGTTGGAGTGGCGGTGCAGAGGTTAAGAAGGTGAGCTTGTGATTGGAAGATCGTCGGTTCAAGCCCCGGTACCGACAACATCAAAAATGTGAGTGGGATAAATGAAGCAGTCACACCTGTCTCCACCCTAATCTGCCCCACTCTGGGCCCTTGAGCAAGGCTCTTAACCCACACCCTCTGCTTCCCCGGGCACCCTAGATATCAGCTCTCTGCTTCACACAGAGGGCTGTGGTAGCTCGGTGGTCTGTGGTTGTGTCAGGAAGGGCATCCGGCGTAAAAACAATTGCCAAGTCTTCGTGCGACTAATTCGCTGTGATGACCCCTAACGAAGGGAGAAGCTGAAAGAAAAAATATATAAAAAATATATAAAAAATATGAATAAAAAAACTTCAATACTGCTCTTTCAATCCTAGTAGATGTCAATGCAAATCCTAGTCTGGTCTTAATTGAGACATATCTATATCGAGCAGCCAAATCTACAAGTCACTTATTGAATATGAAAAATGGAATGTGGGAATAAGAGGAGAGGGCGGAAAAAGATCAATGATATGGATCTGCATGTGCAGACTAAACTTCCGCCCTGTGTGCTCATGCATGTGTGTTTGCATGTGTGCGTTGTGGGCGCTGCGGCGTTATTGGACATCTGAATGAGTAATGACATCGTCCCAGACAGGGCAATTACCACCAGTGCTCGTTTATTAAAGAGTGGATTGAGAAATGGAAGAAGGATGGTGGCTCTGGTGCTGAGGGACTAGAGGATGAATAGGTGCAGAAAATGACATGCGGTGCAAATACAGGAAGTTTTATATTTATTTGTTGTAATCCATTGAAAATGAACGTTGATTATAGTGTATTTAAACCATATGTACAAAAAGCTGAAATGTGGGCCCCATTGTTTGGTTCTGATGCATTACTGGTTTCTGCAGGGCTGTTGTTGAGCAGCAGTTCATTGTCCCCCCAATACATCCTATTGATTCTAACTCAAGATCATTTAGACTAGTTATCTAACAGTCATCCATCATGCTCTTCCCTGTTAAGGAGATCAGTACAGAACCAGTTAATATCAGTAGAAACTAACTTAATCACCAAGAATACTTTATTGTTCATCAGTGACAAGCGGGCAATAATGTTTTTGACATAATTTGTGTGTTTGACTGTTAGCAAAATATCTTGAGAACCAGTAGACAAATCAAAATTAAGCACTTAGAAGGTAATCAGTGGATGCACTTCTGCATCTGATTAACATTTGGAGTCAGTCCAATTCAAGATGGCCACCAAAGATTAAATAAACGCATGTAACGCAGTCAGTTTTACAGGGAGTGAGCTGACATTTGGTTTATAACAGTTTACCGTAGTTATGGGTCATGCCCAGCACATACAATGGCAGCTCACGTGAAGATCTTTTGTTATTTCAAGGGTTGAAAAAAATGACAATACCTGTGATTTCTCAAATAAATTTGTTTTAGTTTTAACTTTGGCAAAAAATGCAGCCTAAGCCTTTAAGGAATGTTTGAGCTTTAGCTAAATAATTAAAATACATTTGTCAGTTTAAAAATGTTTGTGTTCTTAACCAAACTAAATCTGAATAACAAAAGTTCCCATATATTAAAAGAGGTCTAAAAATACAATATGTAAAACTGATAGAACAAATAAATGTTTCTTATTTTGAACAAACTTTGACACTGATTTTATAATTTCATGTAATGTTGCATTCACTGTTCAGTTGAGGGATCATTGAGCACTCTCTGTGTTTTGTCTCTCAGCTTGTTTGCATCAATTTTAGCTCAATATCTATAATTGCAACTCAGATTTAGCTGGTTTTGTGTTGAAGGAATGAATTCAAGTAGCTCACTCCACCCTTAAAACATATATGGGAAAATACTTTATTATTTAAAATCCTCGTTTAAGGAACGGGGATAGACTGTATTTAGCCCTTAGGGAAATTTACTTTTTAACAATAAAATCTTTATCTCAAGTTGAATTAATTTCTGTATTTCAGGGTAACAAACTACAGAATGGCATTCTCCCACTCCCACACAGTCTTTTCCTGCCCCTCTTCAATTTATTCAACGTATTTTTATTTTTATTTTATTTTTTTTATTGAATGAAGCAAATATGACAAACACAACAAGAAATAACAGCATAACAAGGCACACAATGAAATAAAATGAGACAAGTTACCAGGGGGAAAAATAAAATAGAAAAAAATAAAAATAAAATACAGTCGTACTATCAGCATACACAATTAGGTATTATTTATACATTGTGACCATGCTGACAATGTTTTAACAGCCTTACGGTTTGCACAGTGTTCAATGTCTTTTATATAAGTTTCAAAGTCCTTAAAAAATACACAAAAAAAATCGGCCTTTTCCTTGAGAATTTATGCTGGTGAAGATTCTCAGTCGTCCAGGACATGATAAAATCAAAAAAGGCGTTCAATACAGGATCAACTGGACTTTATTTGTTGCAGAAAACGTTTCGACTTCTGTCCAGAAGTCTTTTTCAATTCTGAATGAATGGAAGCTGTGAGACCGAGAAGTTTTATACAGGCTGACAAGCCACGCACCAACATATGAAATTGGAAACTGAAATAACACCACAAATACCTGAGATAACATGCCCATTCTATTTAAATTGACAAAACAACACATCACAGCTTAACAGAAGGGGGTTTGTAACACATACATGTAAATTGAAAGATCACACCTTAACAGTAGGAGGTTCCCTTGAGGTCTCTGGTAGAAGACACAAAACTGTATGTAAATTGACAAAAAACACCTCCCAAACAACAACAGAGGCTACTCAGAGAACTTTGTTAGTCTAATTTACAGACAAGACATCCCTGCTCCCATCCAGTGTGAAATGTTTCGGAATCAAATCCAAAACTGAGTTATAAGTCTTAGAAAGTTGAAATCTCAGACCTCCTCCTCTGTTAAGAGAAGGTTTTTCTCTCTTAACATACACAGCTTCCTTCACCCCCCTCTCAG
>JBBPBX010065404.1:0-19964 GCA_038048925.1 Garcialebias charrua | reverse complement strand
CTTTGGGGCTCCTCACAGGGGGCTGGAAAGCGCTATATAAATAAGCTCCATTTACCATTTATCCTGAGTCCTCGACTGTCTGCCTGCACCACTGTGTTTACCAGCACCAGCCCATTATGACAAGGATATTTATTTTATCCAACAATAACTGTTGGAGGCAATACAACTCAAGATGCCTGCCACATCTTACTGGCCTTAAAAAATTCAAAAATGTGTGTATTGCTTCTGGTCTAGTGTGGGCGGAGCCAAAGACAAAATACTAATTCACTCATCTAACACTAAAACATAATTTATTTAGCAAAGTTAATTAATTATGAATGCAATCACAGTGCCTAGTTCTGTTTTGTTTAGCAATTAAAATAGATTATAAACTAACTTCTAGGATTTCAACCGGAGCCCCTCAGTTCCCTTCGAGGAAGGAGAACTCTCGTTCAAATTTCACTTTTAATTAGGGAGTTTACTTTTGTTCTTTCATGTTTGCAGGAAAAGTTTTGAATCTAAGTCTAAACCTCCACCTGTATGAAGCAGCCTCCGTCCTTCTAGCTCATGTTCAGATCAACGCTGCTGCAAGCAGTAGAAGTAAAAAATAATAACCAGCTTAGCTGAAGTACACCAACCCTGTGCGGCAGCATTTTATTCTTTGTATTATCTCAGAACCTGAGGATATCAGTTTTTGTATTTCCTCTGCTCTCAAAATAAAAACGGTAACTTTTATAGAAAATGATTCCAGACAGACTGGTGGTAATGATCTGGATGACACCACTGTAGAGGTGTCAGTGGAGGAAACACTTGTTTTTCTCTATTCTGGAAAAGTTGCTGGAGACAACATATGAGTTTGCAGGGCACGGGTATTTCAGAGTTGTCTTTTCTTGCTTCCTGGAGCCACTGCCTGTGTTTGTGCCTCTCCACCTCTGAGATCAAGTCTCAACACATCACGACTGTCTTCACTGCTCTGACATCAGGAACACACTTCTAGATGATCTAGATTTCATCAGTTCACTACATACATGCTATAATCAACCTGACTGTGTAACCACGACCAGTCTTTGCCGTAATGTTTTTTTTGGGTTTAAAAGCCACTGGGACGTTATGTTTAGAAAATAAACGTCTCAGTTTCTCTGAAACTCCTACAACATATGGAATGACCACTGGTCTTTATAGTAGCTCTTTAGACAGACAAAATATTTTGGCCAAAACGTTTCAATGAGAATAATCCATCTAGAGCAGGGGTGTTCAGACTTTTTCAGCATGCGAGCTATTTTTGAAATGATCGAGTCAAAGTGATCTACCTACTATAAGGCCCCGTTTACACGAAAAAAAAACCTGTGGAAACATTAGTGATTTTTCAATGTTTATTGGGGGTAATAAACAATAAAATAAGCTGGTTTACATGAAAAATGCTGTAGTTTTCATGTCAGTTGGGTTGCCAGATAAGGAATTATGAACTATAGTACTGTGGCTTTAAAATTATAGTATTTTGACCTAAACCGTTGTGTTTGCTGAGTAAAGATGTTCTAAGATTCAATTCAATAAAGTTTATTTATATAGCGTCAATTTACAAAATAAGTAATCTCAGGGCACTGAACAGACAATTTTTTTTATGTCATGCTGCGATCTACCAGTACTACCTCAGATATCTACCAGTACTACCTCAGAGATCTACCAGTACTACCTCAGAGATCTACCAGTACTACCTCAGAGATCTACC
Source organism: Garcialebias charrua (assembly GCA_038048925.1). Lineage (NCBI taxonomy): Eukaryota > Metazoa > Chordata > Actinopteri > Cyprinodontiformes > Rivulidae > Garcialebias > Garcialebias charrua. Next base: position 18,256 of record JBBPBX010065404.1, on the reverse strand, counting down.
AGTACTACCTCAGAGATCTACCAGTACTCCCTCAGAGATCTACCAGTAGATCGTGATCTATGTAATGAGCACCCCTGATCTAGAGGACCTGACTTTACTCTCTTAGAAATAAATCTTAATGTTTGTGTGCCAGATATTCAAGTGGGTAGGAGTTACACTGTGGAGAAGAACAGATAAAGTTTTTTTTTATGCTAATTAATCGTGTTGTTTTAAATTTTTAGGGATGGGGGAGTGGTGGCGCAGTTAGCAAAGGTGACACTGTGATCACAACATCGTCGGTTGAACTCAGAAAAATGTTTCTTTGTTGTGGTGACCCCTGAAAAAGGGAAAAGTTGAAAGGAGAAAACAAATGAATTTTTTTAGCATTGTTTGCTGATTTGGTTCCATGGTGTCATATTTTTCTGTGAAAATGTTACATTTGTTTATTTTAAGGTGTTTTTTTGTTTTGTTTGTTTGTTTGTTTAATAGTTAATTGTTCTTTGCGTTGTTGTTTGTTTGTTTGAAGGAGGTGCTGGGTTGGAGTTGTTTTGTTGTTGTTGATTTTTAACTATTTTAATTGAATAAACCAAACAGAAGTTGATATACTTGTGCACTTATTTTTCTAATATTTTTAATAAAAAAACAAAACATGGAATCTAACAGATACTCTACCTTTGTTTGATATTTACAGATCTTCACATTCTTTGACGTCATTCATCGCCTGTAAGTTAACGTACAAATTGTTCCAACCAACGTCGCACGAACCTGAAAAGTAAATTTAATTGTTTTAGCACTTTTTGTGTACAGTAGGTTTGAAAACAAAAAAACAGCCTACCAACAGCAGCAGAAACACACACATGTGTGTGTGTTTGCTTGTTGGGTCTGGGAGAAGAGGTTTTTTTTTTTTTTTGAGTCAGCTTTCATTGGTCATTCTGGGAAATTATTTTTCCTGCTTTGGAGGCATCCATGATATGAATGAATGCTCCAAGCACAACACTGTCATATTAAATTTAATGAAACTGTTACGCCTCATCGGCTACAACCATTAAATAGTTACACAATGAGCAAACACAAACACTGTCACATTCAGAATCTGTTGATGATTACTTCTTTAATATTTTCTTTTAATTTAGCCTCATCGTTAGCAACAGTTTGCTTCTTGAAGCTTTCTCAGACAGACATTAAAAACACATTTACAACGCATGACTCCCAACACATAGAATATTACATGAATTGCACCGATGCACTGGTGTCATGACAAATAAGGTCAACTCTTAAAAGTCAAATACTTTATGTGATTTTTGCTGTGAGGGGTTTCAGCAAGTCTGAGTAAGCTGTTTACCTGTAGAGTAAATTATAACATTTACTAAAAGCTACCCTAATAACTTTTTCTTTTTCTTTACATTTTTTCTCAGTCTTTTATTTACTGAAACTGACTTACCTATTGCACCAAAAGCAGTAAATCTTTGAAATTAAAATTAATCTGTGCCTTTTTGTTTTTCTTCTTTCAGCTGCTCCCTTTTTCAGATGTTGCCACAGTGAACTAAGTCACATGAAGACTTGGTGATTGTTTTATGCTGGATGTCTTTCCTGATGCAAACACAGACCACCGAGCTACCACAGCCCTGTGTGTAGAGCAGAAAGCTGCTATCTAGGGTGTCCAGGGGGACAGTTGACGGGGTTAAGAGCAATGTTCCCTCTAATTTTTCATGTGTCTTGGCCAGGGCCGGACCTGGACGTTTGGGGGCCCTAAGCAGGATATGTTTTGGGGGCCCTACTTTGCTTTGCCTTTGTAGACATTGAAAGATACACAAAACCAAATGCTGTATGTAATTATAAACCTTTTGCACAACACTTTTATTCTAAGACCATGGTGTATCATAGTTTACTGCTAAGCACACTCACTAAAAATATATGATTGTGTGAGCATCTGATGGTACAAATTGTGTTTTTTCATTTGCAGGTAGAAAGATCCTACATAAGTACAGTCTTTTTGTTTGTTTTGCTTTTGTCTAAATGAACTTGTTCAATGGTATTAACTCTATTTGACCACAAGGGGGCTCTAAACCTATAGTTTTACATACACAGAATAAAAAAATGCAATAAAAGATTATGGTGTGTTTTTATATTTAATCTTTAAATCACAACATGTAACAAGCCATGTCAGGCAAAAAACAACTTCAATGCTAAAAAAGTATCCTTAAAAACAGAACTTCAGTAACAAATAGGACACATTAAAATCTCAACAAGAAGAACAATGTAAAACCTGCACAAAAACAATTTACATTCTCTATAAAGAAATATAAAAATCAAAAGTAAGAAAATAAATATAAAATACACTTTCTAATCTTAAGTACTTGTAGACTTTTAACACTAACAATACAAAACAAGTATTTACAAAAAGCTAAATAAAATAAACAACAAAAACCCTTTAAACAAATAATAAAATATTTAGAAAAAATAAAAAACACAAAATGTGAAAAAATAGTTAAAACACAAAAATAAATATTAAACAAAACAAATAAAATACCAAAAAGAATAAAGAAAACTTTACTGCAGCTTAATCACTTCCCTTTTAACATGTCTCTTGGTTTTTATTTTCAAATAGTGGGTCTCCTTGCTTTTTTGGAAGCAAAATCAATAATGATGTCATCATATGAAATGTGTCGTCCAACCTCATGGTTGATGCTGATGATGGCCAATCCACTCAGCCTTTCCTGTCCCATGGAGGACCTTAGGTATGTTTTGATCAGTTTTAGCTTTGAAAAACTTCTCTCGGCTGATGCCACTGTCACAGGCAATGTGCAGGCTATTCTCAAAGCTACCCACAGGTTTGGATAAAGTCCAGTTAACTGCTTTTGGTGGATGAAGGTGAGAAGATCAAAACTGGTCATGCTTGATGTGGGGAGGTTTGGAAGATTTTTTATTTCTGTAGCTAGTTCCTGCCAGTCCACATCAGTCTTCTCTCCATCACTGAGTGTGTTCCCAAGGAGCTCACAGTGCTGTTTGAGTGCCTCATCATCCATGTCACAGAATTTGTGAAGAACTCCAAATTTGTCTCTTATGACCTTCAGTGATGTGAAGCGATCCTGTCAAGCAACAAAACAACAAAGTAGTCAGTACATTTAATGTAAAAAATTTAATACCTTGAGCTTGTTTGTTTGTCACTTCAATCTTTTTTTAGACATTGTCGACTTTATCAGTAGCTTTAAATTTCAGAAAAAGAACTATGAGACATAAGTCCATTTTTCACACACAGACAACTATTTAAAAATGGAAATTCACCAATTAAATAATAAAACACATCAATACTGTAAACATTTGTTTATAGAAAACATGATTACTTGAAAACTTTTAGAAGATTTTTGAGCTTTAGCTTGCAATGCCCTCTTCTATGATCTTCGTCATTAGCGTTAGCGTTAGCATTAGCGAGCACCAACTCCGTGTGCAAATGAAAAAACTGTAAAACCATGCAACGGCAAAAAACACATTGGTCAAAATGTACTCTAAAAATAGTGATAAAACGTTTTTTTTGTTTCCTATTAAGCACATAACAGTCACTTTTTTTCATTCATTCAACATTTATTTATACAGGCTAGCCTCGTTGAGTCACGGGGACTCATTTACAAGAGGGACCTGTCTCACTCACACCAAACAACCATCCACTCTCACACTCACACCTAGGGTCAATTTAGAGTCACCAATCAGCCTAACAAGCATGTTTTTTGGTCTGTGGGAGGAAACCGGAGTACCCGGAGGAAACCCACGCATGCACGGGGAGAACATGCAAACTCCACCCAGAAAGGCCCCGGACCGGGATTTGAACCGGCAACCTTCTCGCTGAGAGGCAGCAGCTCTACCAGTTGTGCCACCGTGCTGCCCACTTACCTCAGATAAAGACTTTGTGATCCAGAGAAGGAAAGAGGATGAAAAACAGGAAGCACAAGCTTCCTGTTTTTCATCCAGGTGTGTCCTTCATGGGGCCCCCTAGTGGCCACGGGGCCCTAAGCAGCCGCTTAGTTCGCTTATAGGCAGGTCCGGCCCTGGTCTTGGCATACACACAAGCTCTCTGAGCACACTGAGGACCACTATGAGCAACATCAGGAGTGTGCACTATGGCCACACACCTGTTATAAATCTGGGATCATAGAAAGTTACATGGCTTATTAAAATAATCAGATTACAGCAGCAACTTCCATAAGTTTGCTTTTAATAAAAGTGATTTTGCAGCTCCCAGCTGAATGCATGCAGCTCAAAAACCAGTTTTATTTGCCTACAGACTTTATTCTTTTATTTGAATTAGATTTTTTAACCCTTTAACTTCATTTATTCATGTTCCTCAGAGGGAAAATCAACCTTCTTAATTAAACTGTCAGCCTCAAATAAATATACAGTATCTAATTTAGATGATTTTTATTTTAATGCTTGTAGGGTTTTTGTTTAAAATCTCCACATTACTGTATTATTTTTTTTATTGACAACATATTTATTTTACTGTAAGTTTTTAAAAAGTGTATTTTCCTCCATTGGTCCCTGGGTGAACATGTGCAGAGCTCAGAAACTGATGCTTGGGTCTGGACCTGCTCCTCTGCATACCTGGCCTGGTTCTGCTCTTCCTCTTCTAACGATCTTCCTCTTCATCACCACCGCTCTTACTGACTTTATCGTGCACTGACCTCCGTTCAACTTCTGCGTTTTTTTCTTATTTTTCCTGCAGATTTTGTGCTTGACAAATAACTTGGAGCCTCCTTCAGAAAGGAGGGGGATTGTTTATGTGTTCAGCGGTATGTGTGTGCGTGTATGTGTGCGAGTGTGCAGCTTCTCGCTGTAACGCGCTTGATATTTGACTTTATTCAGATAAAAGACGTGGTGTGGATTATTGATCATAACTCTGATTTTACTTGACCTAACAACGAGATTTAAAATCTGTAGTTTTAACACTAAGGGCCAGTTTACACGGCGCATATTTTGAGTGTAACCGCTACTTTCTCTTTGCGACTTTGCTTATCGCCTACACGACGCTGCTGGCCCCCCTCGATGACACCGATACTTTTCTGACCCTGCTCTCAAGGTGGAAGTTTTTCGCTGACCCCCCGTTGATAATGTAAACATCTCCCGTGGAGCTTTTGTTTGAACACATGCACGCAGCACGCACGCGCAGACAGCCGGCATTTTAACAATGGCGGTGGACTGGACAGTGGACACACGCACCACTTTCTGAACTATAGCTGATGGAATATATTTTGATTCTCATATTTAATTATTCTACACCTTACCTGCATCTGTGTTGGAAGAGAGCCAGCTGCCTGGATCCAGTTGTCTGTTAACGAGGCAGTCGGACATTTCACGTGTCACGCTGCACTATAACATACTAAATGTGCTATATATTAACAGTTTAACAATAATAAACAGTATTTATGTTAGCGTGGGAGATATTTAAATTTATCTGAGCTAAATGAAGCTATCTGGACTCGTTACGTCATGCCTAACATGCTGCTGAAAATGAAGACACCAGGTTGATTTTTAATTTATTTATTTATTCAACACCACAAACTCATGTCACAAACACTGAGAATTAAATTGAACACTTTTAAAAACACGTTAACCGAACTTTAATGAACTGGACTCTGTTGTTTTCATCCTGGTGGAAACTGGACCCAGATCCGAACCGCCGGTCCGCTTCGTGGAACAGCTTCGACCTCGCAGGAAAAAAATAAAAATAAAACCTCAGTTGGTTGTTCTGTGATCGAACTAAACACAAGGAAACATTATTAAGAACATTGTTTACCTTGTAGCGCTGCTGGAAATCAGCTGATTCTCACGGACTAAAGTCAGACATGTTGACTCGGTTCCGGTCCAGTCAGCAACTGGTGCGCAGATGAAGCGGCCCCACTTGGTGTCAAATCTGTTGACTCTTATCCAAATTCCAGCTTTAACTTGTTGTTAACTTGTTGACAACAACTTGTAGTAGCTGAACTTTTAGCCAGAGAGGAAAACAGGCTGCCTCGTGTGCTTTGTTTACCTCAGGCAGCAGTGGCGCATGCGCAGTAGTGAAGGTTCCAAAAATCACAGCGCCATCTAATGGCCCAGCATGGTAACTACAGTAAATTCATGAGTACGGGGGGTGGGGGGAGAGAGAGTCGTATCCACAGAATTCGCCCATGTCAACGCAAAACTTTCAACCTAATTAACATACCCAAAAGTTGCGTTTCCCCCACACAGTGTCCGTGTAAACAGGGCCTAATTGACCAACGTAGCTGTCCCGGTGTGACAAACTCCGTCTTCTGCATGATCTGACTGTGAAGCTGCATACAAACTTGCTTGCTGTTCTAAGACCCGCCTTCCGGTTAGTGATTGGTCAAAACAACGTGAGCTTCAATGTGATTGGATGTAATCGCTGTCCATCAATCACTTTAAGTTGAGGCGGACCGGCGGGCTGACCATACCCAATCAGATCCCGCACTTGTGTTATACAATCAAGGCGTATAGGACATACTGCCAAATTCAGTTTAATTTGGATGCGGGCAAAGATTTTATTGTGCGCTGAGAATGTGCGGGCAGTGCGCAATTGCGCACGTGCGCAGCTTAGAGGGAACATTGGTTAAGAGCCTTGATCAAAGGCCCAAAGTTGAACTAAATGATGGTGGAGGCAGGTGTGGGTGTTTTACCTTTCTCACCTACATTTTGATGTTGGTCTGGGGAGTTGACCCAGCATCCTTCTGATCACAGGCCCACCTTCTCTAACCTCTGCACCACCATACTACTTTTTCATTGTGAGTGTTTGCATTGAAGATGGAGGAAAAGCGTATTTCTTTAGTATTTCTACTAAGGATGTTAATGTTAACACGTTAACACATGAGATTAATGTAAAAAGATGAATGTGTTAGTATTATATAATGCAGATCAATCCCGCTTCCAGTCTAGTGGGGGCAGTAATGCACTTAAAGTAGTTTGCCAACCGCTAATACAATCAGCAGAAGTACAATACAGGATAACCAAACGGGATTGAAAAGATGAACGTGGATAGTAAAAAAAGTGTGCTTGGTGGCAAATTTATTTTTAAAAAACACCCCGATGGAAGCGTGGATAAAACCAAGGCGGTATGAACATATTGCAATGATGAATTATCTTTTCACCGAAGCACAACCAGTTTAAAATATCATTTTCGGGCGAAGCATGTTTTTGCCGAAGCTAGCAAGGATGCTAATTCGGAGGAACCAACAACATCAAAGGGCGCTCGTCAGACAACGCTGGCAGAGTTAAGCCATGCAAAAGTTAACAAAACCACAACAGAGAAGCTAAATTATGCTATCGCAAAAAGGATAGCCCAAGACTGTAGACCAATTAACATGGTTGAAGACCGAGGGCTTCTTAATATCGTTCACGTCTTAACAGGTGACCCGACATTCAAGTTGCCTTCCCGGGGGACTATTGTTAACAGAATACATGAACTGTATGACATCAATAAGACTTCTAAAGCATTGCAACTGGCAAATGCTGCATTTATTGCTCTAACCGGAGACCACTCGAACACCGTGGGTAATCACAATTACCTCGGGGTTACCGCACACCTAATAGATAAGGAATGGCAACTACACTCCTTTAGTTTGGGCGTTTTAAAAACAGAAGAAAGACATTTTGCAGATGCACGCGCTGGTCAGTTTATCCAAGTTGCTAAATAATGGGATATTACTTAGAAGGTCCCCACTTTAGGAACTGACAGTGCTCACAACCTTTTAATGATGAATCTAATACAAATGATAATAGATTAAGCCTACTATATAGACATGTTCAAGGGCTATAATCAAAAATGTAATATCAGTTGCATGATTATTATTAATAGTATTCAGTAATTTAACTGTGGTGTGTTCTTGTATGTCTGCACTGTAGGTACATCACACAGCTCCTAGGTGGGGAAAAGTATGTGTCTTGCTCTGCTGTGCTACCTGCGCTCTGCCATCTTCTGCGTACAATGGAGTTGTTAGAGGTTTATCCAGCTTACGTAGTCCGCTTCAAGACTGCATTTACAAATGATCTCAAACGAAAACAGAACTTGAATCTGGACTGGTTAAAGCTAGCAACCGCTTTGGATCCAAGATTTAAGGACATCAGATGCCTCCCCAGGGCAGAAAAGGGAGAGGTGTGGAAAAAGCTGAGTGAAATGATTGCCAAAGAAGCTGTATCCCAGGATCCCACAGATGAAATGGAGCCAGAGCCACCAAAGAAAAATATGGCCCTTCTACTCTTGAGATCAGACTCAGAGTCTGATGATGAAGGATTATCTATCTACAGACAATACACTATAGCGGTGCAAGGCAGAGCCCTGTGGGAGCATTGACTTATGCCCAATACAGTGGTGGTCAACACACTCAGTGGTCTATAGTAAACTGTCCTGTTTTTCACAAAAGGATTTAGCCACACCTGCTTCGACAGTGCCTTGTGAAAGACTTTTATCTCTAGCAGGCCATATTGTACAAAAAAAGAGATCAGCTCTGTCATCTGAAAATGTTAACAAGTTAGGCTGCCTAAGTGACTGTTGAAGGTTGAGTAGGTTACGATAAATGTGACTGTAAATATGTTACACAAGTGGACTTTACGTTCATTTGAAATTCAGAAGAAAAAAAAAATGTATCTGTATACAGTATACCGGTATATATTGGTTTCTTAAATTTAGACGTAAGAGTCTAAAAGTTACTGATATTGTGGGCTTACTATATTGTTTACATGTTTTCATCACATAAATGACAATGAGACATTTAACATTTATAAATTGTTTGAAACAAAATTACTTCTTTAAACCTTGCAGAGTACGGAAATCTGGTTTGAGACAATGAAACATTTTCTTCAACATTTTATTGAAAACCGTCATATTTACATTTCAAGCATACAAAGTTAGGTATTGTGATTAATCTGATTAATCACAGCCACAGAGTGTGATTAATCTGATGTAGTGATATAGCAACCTCATGTCCGTATGGGATGTGGGCCTCTCTGCATCTCTCTGGAACTCTCAGTGTTACACCTTCTTGAGGCCCTCAAGGAGACAAATGGACACTTATATTTTTTACAATTATTATGAATTAATGGACACTAATTAATCAGATTGAACTTTCTCTTTAATGTGTGTTAATTCAGAATTGATCAAACAGTATTTTTGTCATTTCAATGATGATTTTACTAAAGCTGGTATATTTTAAATATGACAAAGTTAAGAGAACATCTCAGAATGATCGTGCTTTGAACTGTCTGCTCTATGCAGAATAAGTGTCTAAAGTTGAAGGAACAATCCTTCGTATTTGTTTGAACTGTTTTTGTTTCGAAGGAAAAGTGCTAGACATAGCTTGCTTTCGGTCTCCCGTCCTTTCTAAAAACAATGAATCTGTTCTCAAAACAAAGTACTGACTTGTTCACATGCACCTGCAAACTCTGACGTTGTGTTCTGTGTATTGTCTACCCTATCATCTGTCACTCAAACTCACTCACTTGCAAAGTCACACCCTCTCTAGGGGTGCGACAACCAATCGGCGGGAAGTATGTGACTGAGTCACACCCCCTTCTTAAAGGGCACTTCCGGCATTTTGGGTTAGAGTTTCGAGGAGAACGAACTGACAACTTGCTTCCCTCTGGAAAGCTGGAGACGGCCCGGTCATGTGTCAACGACCCACGTCTCAGCTGGGATCATAGTAAAGCCTTACTTTGATCCATTCACTCCTTTCTGAAGAATTTGTTTTCTAAAGTTTTATTTTGAAAGTTCAACCAGTGCGATTGGAGTCTGTTCCTGCCGGTGAAAGCGTGCTCCCGCTCGTCTGACCCAGTCATACACGCACAAAGTCATCTGGACGCTCACTGGACAACACAGTCCGTTAGTGTCCACAAACTTCTCAGTCCTCACCTCGCAAGACGTCTCGTCACCAGGTAAAGAGGCGTTGTTTGTATGCTGCACGTGTCGGAAGTACAGCTAAGATCCGTATGGGAAAGCTTGCCACCCTGGTTGGTTCAAAGTAAACAACTTTAGTTAACTTAGCTCCAGTACTCCTTCCTCCTATTTCTTATTTTTCATAAGCATTTAATCTGTCAAGTAATGTGCCAACAGAAAGGTCCAACTGTCTGTTTGTTTTTAATTTGAATTCTTGTCAACGTAGTTATTAAATCAGAGCTAATATCGATACAAATGTTTAATGTAATTTTGTGATAGTTTCAATAAAAGGTCTAATTTTTTGGTAGACCAATATAAATTGAAGTCTCCTGTGAAGTTACATTTCTGGCTAATCACAGTAAAAACAATTTAGTATTGGAAAAAGGAAGAACTCGCATTGGTGGCAGTTTGTGCAGTTAAACTCTGCTCATAAACTGCGCATCTACAATAATGCCAAACTCAGTAAGTGTTTAAATACCTTACCAACTGCATTATTCTATTACACTGATTAAAATGTTTAATCGTCTGACAGCTCTAATTTCTATATTGTCTTACTCAGTGACGTGCAGTGAGGTTTGTGACAGGTGAGGCTGACTCATCTGGAATCGAACGCTCACATCTATGAACCCAAAATAGAAGCTTATATTTCAATATAGACTTTTTATTATTTAAAAAGGCATCTAATTATGCTTTAATCAAGTCCATACTCATTTCTTTTTATATAAATAAATAATAATAAAACATGTATTACCTTACCTTTATTTTAAGATAAATGAGTTTGGAAAAAATATGAGTTTAGAAAATCCTTTAGTTTTGAGATATATTCTTCTATTTTGTCCAAACAGATTTAAATGAGTGTACTGTTTGCTTCACCCCCTGCCCCTCTGCATAACAGAAGAACACACAGCAATGTTTTATTGTCCCTATGGGGCAGCACTGCCCCCTATCTGTGCAGCAAGGTACCCTCACCCTGTGTATTTTCAGCGTGCATTTATGGTATGACCAATTAGACCAGTGATTGTCACTATTTTTTCAAAAGAGCCTTTTTTTCTCCTTCCTGTCCTCTGGTGAAACCAGACATATTTTCCTGTGCAATTCAGCTGTTTGAAGCTTTCTATTGGAGAACTTTTACCAGCAAGACTTTAAAAGGCAGAAACAGTAATTCACAAGTTCTGCCTGACCTAAAATGTAGCCTCGACGATGGGCTTATCTCAACTCCTCCTAGCATGTTTTGAAAAAACAAAGATGTTTTGTCTGTCTCCTTACCTCTCCCTTCCCCACGGCACTGGACATGTTACAGAACCTCAACCGAGCTGATGATAATAACACCTCTTATCTGGACAATAGCTGGGGGAGCTCTGGACTATGCTTTGAGTTCCCATTAAAATTCAATGACTTCACCAGCTATATGAACATGTATCACGTCTATTTCTGTTGCTATGCTGTGGTAGTTTTTTTGTTGTTGCCTCAAACCATGCCCTATCTAGGACACGTGTGAGAGATCTTTTTTATACCATCTTTCCTCACATTTTCTTCCCTTTTCTCATCCAAGCAAAATATTATTCTGAATAAGAATAAGAGGGCAGCGCTTTTATAGTAGCAGCTTTGTGCACTCCGCCCATTTTTTGGACAACTGTACTTACATGTTCTCGCTGTACCTCGGTGCAATGACAATAAAGTTTATTCTGATTCTGATTGACAGATCAAAGTCAAGGGGAGAGCCGTGATATCACCCCAAGTCACTCAACTAAAAGATAAAAATGAAACAACCCACCTACAAAAAGAAACACAACCAGCACATTATCTGGTTAAACAAAATGTACCGTAGTACTGAGATGATCGAAAGCTGTGGTGCATGTCCTTGACTTTCTTCATGCTGTATTTGTAATTTGTTGTTGCAACCACAGTGAGACATTCAAGATGGGCATGGGTCCGTTGGTTTTTCTGTTTTTGCTTGATAGTGTTCATGGTTGAAAATGTTGACTCACAGGTGTAAAAATTTCGGCTATTAGCTATTACCCCAAACCCATGAAGAAAACACAAGTCAACAATAACAATGAATACCAAAGTCTATGCTCAACATTGACATAAGTGTACAGATGAAGATGCCCACTTTATATTTCCACATGCTTCCTCATGAAACCATGCTTGGAACCTGCCCTGTAAGATGTTCCTACTTTCTTCACCACAGATGACAGCAGGTGTGGAGATGCGCACGGCCATGCCCATCTGAGATTAACAGGACTTTTTTTTAACGTCTTTGTCAGCAGACGCGCACAGCCGGTGATGATCTGCTGATCCATCTGAAGCTTAACAGGACTTCTTTTTTACCTCTACTGGCCGGTCGGAGCTGCCTCCTCCTCAACAAGTAGATAAACACAATATTTTTTTTGTAAAACCGCATCAAAGAAGCCCGAGCCAACATGTACAATTATTGCTAAATGTTCCAGCACATTTTAGAAATGTATTGGCTGAGTTGGCATACTGTATTGTTGTAACCTCTCACAAGAGCCACCAATAAAGCATGGGGAGCTGCATGTGGCTTGGGAGCCACGCAATGAGTATCCCTGGATTACTTTGTAGACAGAAGACATATGTCACACACATTCATTGAATATATTAGACAGACTGTATAACATTAGCAGGTGTAGAACATGTGTAATCAAATATTGGAGATATAAAGAGAGACTGCAATGAAGATGCTCCAACTGCTAATGCATATATTGTATTTGACACAGCGCCACCAGAAGTGAACCAGAGCACTACACTGCCTCACCCACATGCTTTGAACTGGCGATACATAAATGTCATAATTTTGACCAATGAAGTGTTGAAATAATTCAGAAAACACTCCTAAAACACATAAAACACTTTTATAGAACAGTCAAGTGGTCAAATGTATATTCTCGTGTCATTTTTAGTATTTTACTTGTCATGATGACAGGTGAGGCAGTGACCGCACGTCACTGGTCTTATGTACATCTTTTATCATTATGCTTCAAATTATTGAATCAGTTTTTTGTGCCAAAGCATAAAGGCTATTAAACACATTTATTGTCTAACATTTGAAAAGTAAAATCCATATTAATAACAATTATTCATATTGTCAGAGAGCTTGATATTCTCTACCCCAAAAAATTTGGTTTTGTGCTTCAGACACAAATAGCGCATAGATGAACTCCATCTCAAACCAGAAACTCGCTTACTGATAAAAATCATGTTTAGGTCACCTTGTGGAAGTACAGCAACACAACTGACTGTTTGTACTGTAACTGGAGACGTTTTAGTTCCCAGGCATGCTTCCTTTTCTGACAGCACCTAAAGCAGCTATTGTTACTGACAGCTAATGATCCTATCTGGTATTTAAGGCTTAGCTGAAACACTATTCTTGGCTGAATTGTTAAACACCATGCTGAAACTGTTCCTGCTCTGACTTGTGAAGTAATTACGGCACAGTGTGAAAAAGATTGTCATTTAAACCTTACCTTTGTTCCTCCTTAGACTCCTTTGTGCACTCCGTGGATCTCTCCTGGAAAATCACATCTGAAGAATCTTTGAAGAAACCTTCCATAAACGTTTGCAATCATATCCAACTCTTCGGAAATGTGTCAAAGAAAAACAAGACACAAAAAGAATCCTAAAATCCAAACATTCTTCTATCAGCTATTTTGAAGCCAATGATCACTCTTTTCTTTCAAAATTAAACTGTTCATTTACCTGTGTTTTCTTTGGAAACTGAACCCTGGGTATAAAACTACTGTATTCTTAATCATGGCATTACCATCTGAGGATGCCATCGTTTGTACTATGGTTAATAATTACAGGTTGCTGTGACAGAGCTGAGAAGACATTCACAGGAAATGAACAGGAATAAAAAATGACTTTACATTGAAAACCACAGGAACGTTTAAGTGACTTCTTGGCTTTGTATGATTTTCCAAGTTTTCCCAAGATGTGGAGGAGGCAACACCAATGAGAGAGAGGCAGGCGGTGGCTCGGAGGGTGGACGTAGCTCTCATTTTCTTGTTTGTTCTTGTAGATGAGGGTTCTGTGGAGGAACGTGAGCTTGGAGATCCACATGCAGAGAGGAATATCTCGAGGAGGAAGGAAACGCATGCTCATGGAAACACGTGAGTGTTACAGAGAAACACAGGTAATAATCCAACAAAGTTCAGTCAGGTTATCTGGAAGGTTTCATTTGTGTTTGTTGAGGCAGTTCGTCCTTCATCCAAAGGTTACAGTAAAAAGAAAGGTGTGAACTATGATGAGACCTTTTCACCAACTGTTAGCATGACAAGCATCAGAGTATTAATGCAAAAAGCAGCACAAGAGAACGTGATTGTTCACCAGATGGATGTGAAGACAGCATATTTACATGCCCCAATTGAGTGTGAAGTCTATATTGACCAACCAGAGGGTTATGAGGAAGAACCTCAGAAAAATGAGACTTGTGTATAAACTGCAAAAATCCCTCTATGGGCTTAAACAGTCTGGCAGAAACTGGAACAAAATGTTGCATGACTACATATGTGAGATCAAGTTTGTTCAAAATCCTGCTGATTATTGTGTTAACACAAAGATGACTGATACTGGAAAGGTGTTTGTTATCATATGGATAGACAATTTGATTATTGCTGCCAGTGATATGAATACCCTTCAAGATGTGAAAGAGAAACTTGCATCAAAATTTAGGATGAAGGATTTAGGAAAATTGACACATTTTCTTGGTATTGACTTTGAGCAAGATGCTGACAGTATTACAATGTCACAGTCAAAGTATTTGGGAAAAATACAAGAAAGGTTTGACATGCAAAACTGTAAACCGGGAACTACACCCTGTGAGCAGAAACTTAACTATGCTGATGATGCTGAAGTAATGAGTGATGTCAGAAAATACAGGGAGGCAGTAGGAAGCCTAATCTATTTGTCAACATGTACAAGGCCAGATTTTAAGCTTTGTAGTAAGTAAACTGACACAATACTTTTCAAACCCTACAATAGAACAGTGGAGTACTGTAAAGCATGTTTTCAGATATCTAAAAGGTACACAAGATAAAGAACTGTGTTTTAAAAAGGGTGCCAATGAGAACCTGATATATGCATACAGTGATACCGATTGGGCATCTGATGTATCAGATCGACGAAGTACTACATGTTGCATGAGTCTAAATAAGGAGGGTCCATTAGTCTCATGGAAAACTGAAAGTTATGTACCATAACTCATGTTCCCTGAAGAAGGGGAACGAGGTGCAACATATCGCTATGGGAACTGCGCCCCCGCGTGGTTACCTGAAGGAATACACTCACGCCTTTACGGCTAAGTCATCAGCGTCACACCAGACTCCCTTCCCTCTGGGTATTTAAGACGCGGACGCCCATCCTACTTTCTCTAAAATGCACTTCACCGAGCTTTCAGCATTGAAAAGGGCAAGGTATGTTGCACCTCGTTCCCCTTCTTCAGGGAACATGAGTTATGGTGCATAACTTTCAGTTCCCTTTCAGTCGTGTCTCTAGGTGCAACATATCGCTATGGGAACATGATCCATTCACGCCCTTGAAATGCTCAGTAAAATGCAAGTGAGAACATCTGCCTTAATACGACAGGCATTTCCCAGCCGTACTCCACAAGGTATGTAGAGAGCACAGCCTGAGAAGAAAAATGCCATATGTAGAAACATCAGCCTGATGTTACCACTGGACACATAGATGAAAACACCGGCTAGAGCCAGCATAAGCGTGCTCCGCTAGTGTGATTACTCATCATCTCCTTTTTCCCTGGAAATCTTGAGAAGCAGGAGGGAAAGAGCAAGGGACCTATTACGCCACTGGCAATCAGAAGGCAATGTGGAGGTAGAGAGCCCAGTTCAAGCACAGGGTAACCTTCCAGGTCCCCTAGGGGAAAAAAAATTCATATATACAAGGGGCACGCACGAGTCCCTCATCTGTTTCTTGAACAGACAACTAATAGGACTGTCAAAGAGGCCCATCCTGATGTTGGAGAACTGTCAGAGGAGAGGGGAACCCTTCCACTGAAGATCTCCCAAGTAAACATAAAAACCAAGGGTGTCCCTTGTGTATGCTGTTGTTGTTGTTGGAAAAAAGATGATCAGGCCTTAGGCCCTCAGCCAGTTTTCTTCAGTGGCAAGCTGAAGGCTGCCATAGCTCCGGACGTGGGTGTAGAAGCTGCCCACGTGCCTGAGTCAGCAGGTCTCTGTGAGAAGGCAACTACCATGGTATCCCTGACAACATTGAGAAGTAGAGGTCACATTGTGAACTGGCTCTGCATGGGAACAAGTCCACAGAGTTTCTTCCAAACCGTGACCAGACCTGATTTACGACTTGTGGATTCAGTCTTCATTCTGATCCCAAAAGAGGCCCTCTTGAGAGGGCATTTGCTCCGTAATTCAGTTCACCCGGAACATGAGTCGCCCTGAGCGACAATAATCCTGGAGCATACCATGTGAGCATCCTCTGTGTCAGGCTGAGGAGGGCTTGGGATCTCGTCCCCCCTTCCCAGTTAATGAAGGACACCGTGGTTTTGTTATCTGATGCGGGACGTGCTGTCCCGTAATCAGACCTTTACCAAAGAAGTATTTCTCTGACAGGAATACGGCCAACAACTCCAGGAAGTTGATGTACAATCATGCTTCCTGCTCATTCCAGAGGCCTCGGGCATTCTGATTTCTGCAGACTGCCCCCCCATCCTGTTTTCGAGGCGTCCGTCGTGATGACCACACGGGATGACACCCTACCTGACGGGACCCCATCCGTAAACACAGACAGGTCCCTCCAAGGTTCCAGGGCCCTTAGGCACTCTGAAATGATTCTAACCTTTCCTGCTCACCCACACGGGGCAGGTTGTGTTTGTTGGTTTAGCCATATTTGTAGGGCCCACATCTTTAGCAATACGTGTGGCACACAGGGTATGGCTTTCGCCAAGAGGCCTAAAAGGCATTGGCACGTTTTCAGGTGGATCCGCTGATTCAGTTTAAACTTTGCCAGGCAACGGCGAATCAAGGAAACATGTTCCTCTAAGAGCCATGCTCTGTACCGGATGGTGTCGACCTGCACTCCCAGAAATACAGTAATCCGTGATGGGGTCAGGTCACTCCTTTGTAGGTTTATGACAAAACCGAGAGACTCCAAGTGAGAGATCACCCTGCAGGAGTGTGACTGGGCCTGTACTCTGCTACTGGTCAGAGCCAGGAGGTCATCCAGGTAGTTCATAATCCTGACTCCTTGATTCCTAAGAGGGGTCAGGGCTGCGTCCAGACATTTAGTAAATCTACAAGGAGCAGTCTTCAAACCGAAGGGTAAGGCTTTGCATTCATAAGCCTTCCCTTCGAAGGCAAACCAGAGGAATTTCCTGTGCCTCATCCACACACCCACATTGAAATACAGGTAGTCCCCGACTTACGAGCGCTCTGACCTACGAGCGTCCGGACTTACGAGCTGGCGAACGAGCAGTAAATTTGTAAAAAATACAGCACTTTTTTGTGTTTTTAGATGAAAGTGTGTTAGCTAACCGTTTGGAAACACGTTTCCGACCATGTTTATGAACTAATATGAACGTTTTTGATGAAAAACGAGTGTTTGTAGTAGTGCTAGCATAAATGTTCCAACTTACGAGCGAAAATCCGGACTTACGAGAACACGTGCTTCGTGTTCCAACTTACGAATTTTCGTGTTACGAGCAACTCGCAGGAACGGAACTCGCTTGTAAGTTGGGGACTACCTGTAGGCATCTTTCAAATCCACTATACATGCATAGTCTCCAGGTCTCACGGACTGGGGGACCTGTCGCATTGTCAACATCTTGAACTTGAAAGTTCTCATTTTCTTGTTCAGATTCCGGAGATCCAGGACCGGCCTCATGGTACATCCAGACCGAACGCGATTTCAACTGCAGGAACGTCCAGTTTACATGCAAAGTTAATGGGGGACGCACCTCCATGCGCCTCCTGGCATCTTGCGTCACGTCGCGTGCGTGTTGAGCGTGCTGGAGAGCGATTTCCGTGCACGTGAACCCGCGTCAACCTCCAAAGCACGCCTCCAACATGCTGAAGATTTCGCCGTTCAAACTTTCAAACGCCGCTCAAACTCTACCCGATTGGTTGGTGTGTCAACCAATCAGGGAGAGTCGGGGGAGAAGAGAGGGGGTCAGGGGGAGAGTCCCTATGTGACGCGGAAACCAGTGACGCGGAAACCATTGCGCATGTGACGTATTGTTTGTGGAACACAGAAAAAACCCGCGGAGTCATGGAATATGGAAGAGAAACTCATTGTAGCTGTGTGTTCGCGACAATTCCTTCACGACCAGTCAAGTCTGCTCCACAGAGACAGAAATAAAGAGCTCCTCGC
>JBBPBX010065403.1:0-19964 GCA_038048925.1 Garcialebias charrua | reverse complement strand
TATTTCTTAGCTGACATTATAGCACAAGTGTTCCTGAGCTTAACCGTTCCTTAATAAATTCACGAAATGGTCAAATCTGCTGAATTTAAATTGTTTCGCTTTGACGTCTTACAAACCGTCGTGTGCGCTATGAAAATAAATTATAAATAAATCAAATTTTATCGCAAATGTCTCATACAGCTAACAGTTTGTAAATGTCCATGTAGTGATTACTTTCTGTAAGTTTGATAAAAATCTGTCTTGTGGTTTATGAGCTATTTGCTAAAAAGTACCCGGAAAAACAAAGAAGCTAACCGCTGCACATTTGCGAAGCTAAAACATTGAATTTTATCTCAAATGTCTCATACAGGTAACAGTTTGTAAATGTCCATCTAGTGATTACATTCTGTAAGTTTGATCAAAATCTGTCCTGTAGTTCATGAGTTATTTACATAAATAGCACTCGTTTACGGTAAATACTGAGCTATAAGCTAACACGATCAACGAAGCTAAAACATCGAATTTTTGCTCTAAACATCTCCTACAGCTAACAGTTTGTAAATTTCCACCCAGTAATTACTTTCTGTAAGTTTCAACAAAATCTGTCCTGTGCTTTAGTAGTTCATACCTCCAGAGCAGGAGGCCGGGCTGCGACAGTGTCAGTCCGACCAGAGGAGGCTGCCGTCGGACACATGAGGTGGGAACGGTCGGTGTACCCTAGCGGCCGAAAGTGATACTGCACCATTTTTTGCCAAAATAAAAACGGTCATATCTGAGCCAAAAATTAGTCTAAAAATATGGGAAAAAATCCATAAACATGTCGCACTGCTCAATAAGTCACAGGGCATGCAAATTGGGCAAAAAGGTGCGACTTATAGACCGGAAAATACGGTAGCTCCAAATTTGTATGCAGCAACATATAAGCGAGTGCTCTTCATTTGTTTTCTCTTTAGAGAATCTTAATGATGAGCCTCTTAAATGGTAAGATGTGTATGGCAGGCCATTTGAACATTTAATAGCTTGACTGGATATCTATTTCAGATATCGCAAATACATTTCTTCCTAGTCAAAATAAACATTCCAGATATCTAAAACATCATTCTTCCTATCTAAAATGTTCATTTTAGATAGGAAGATTTTAATTCTTACTAGTACAAATGATGTCACTTTCCCCATTCATGTGTATTGGGCTTTTACTTCCAGATATCTAAAATAACATTCTTCCTATCTATAATAAACATTCTGGATGTCTACAAATGAATTATGACGAGGATGAACTCTAAATTCAGATCTCCATAATCCAGTTAATACTAGTCATAATGACCATTTCAGATATCATAAATGAAGAAGTCATTCTAGATATCCAGTTATCAATTCTTGACATCCAAAATGCATTTCTACTAGTATAAATCTAGTTAAAGATAGCAACTACTGATTATTTGACTAGTTAATGTGGAATTTCAGATATCTGAAATGTTAATAATGCCTATACAAATTACACTTATAGATACTTACAAATATATTTTGACTATCGTTCAGCAGAATAATAGGGCTCCGTTTTAACATATAATAGGCAAGCTGACTAGCCGCATTTCTATTATAGATAGCACTAATACATTCTACCTAGTCACAATTACAATATTCCTAGTTAGAATTGTAATACAGCTATCACCAATTACATTTATGCCAGTATGAATTAACATTTCAGTGATCTGTAATCAAATTAGTACTAGTAAAAACTAAGTTTCGGATATCTAAAAATCATTACATATTTTTAAGTGGCCGATTTAACATATATTAGCTTAACTGGATATGTATTTCAGACATCTTAAATTGAATTCTTCCTATCTGAAATGTTCATTTGTACTAGTAAGAATTGCATTCTTACTAGTACAAATAATTTCAGTGGGCTTTTACTTCCAGATATCTAAAACAACATTTCTCCTCTCTAAAATAATAATTTCAGATAGGAAGAATGGAGTTCTTACTAGTACAAATGACGTCATTGGGATGTTACTTCCAGATATCTAAAACAACATTTCTCCTATCTAAAATTAACATTTCAGATAGGAAGAATGTAATTCTTACTAGTACAAATGACATCACTTTTCACATTCATGTGTATTGGGCTTTTACTTCCAGATATCTAAAACAACATTTCTCCTCTCTAAAATGATCATCACAGATAGGAAGAATGTAATTCTTACTAGTACAAATGACGTCATTGGGCTTTTACTTCCAGATATCTAAAACAACATTTCTCCTCTCTAAAATAATAATTTCAGATAGGAAGAATGGAGTTCTTACTAGTACAAATGACGTCATTGGGATGTTACTTCCAGATATCTAAAACAACATTTCTCCTATCTAAAATTAACATTCTGGATGTCTAAAATTTAACTTCAGATCTCTATAATCCAATTGTTACTGGTTATACTATTTATTTCAGATGTCAAAAATGAAGAAAACATTTCAGAGATCAACAATACAATTTTTAACATCTAAAATATATTTTTACTAGTAAAAATGTCTTTACAGATATCTACATCTGCATTTTTACTAGGAATAATTTAGCTGTGGATATCCATAATGGTCATTCTTCCCATCTATAAATCCGTTTCGGACACGTAGTAGGTCCCACTTGGACTCACGTTAAGAGTGGGACGTCAGCGTGTCGTGAGCACCTCACTCTGGCTGTGACAGGAAGTTGTACTTCCCGCTTTCTAACACAATCGGCGCAATTGGACATCGTAAAATGGGAACACACATGGAAAGATCTTCGGCTTTTGACAGACTTTTCGGGGTGATTTCTCAAGCAAGACAGGAACTTAATAATCCAGAGGAAATACTGTCTGCTACAAGGCGACTTTTCCGACGTCGCCCCGCCAGACAAGGTAAGCTAGCAAAATTGTGTTAAGCCGGTAGCAAACAAGTTGTGTGAAAGTTAATATGATTATATTTATCCCCGAAAAAGTTACTAACGGATTTGTTAGTGATAAAAGACTACGCCAAAGGCCATTTTAACTAGTTAATGAATTGAGTTGTAAAGTTTATTTAATTTGTTAATATTTGGATTTGGGTAAGTTCGTTGTTAATTTCATTGCTAGAACCTCCATGCGCTGTGGCGCTAAGCCTGATGATATTTTACGTTGTAAAACGATTACAATCTTTTGTCTGTTAAATCACATGCATTTCTTAATTCACAGGATGATTAATTTTTATTTTATTTTAGTAGGCCTAAATCTCATGATGTGTCATGTGTGTGACCAATAAACGTAAGAGTTACACTAAAGTTGCAAATGTAAACCAATTTAGGCTTACTTCCCCCGCAGGTTCCACCACATGTAGGAATGGCCAAAAGAGCAAACTTCACATGGCATCCAAACGTTAAAAGCAATTTGATAGCCATTGTTGTTGGAAGATGTCAACAGACACAAGCACAGGTGTCGAACTCCGATCCTCGAGGGCCACTGTCCTGCATGTTTTCTCGTTATCCTGCTCAAACACACCTGATTTGCATGAATGGATGATTAACAGGCTTCTTCACAATTTAAGTAGTTAATTGAAGCACTGAATCAGGTGTGTTGAAGCAACGAAACATGGAAAACATGCAGGAAAGCGGTCCTCGAGGACTTGAGTTTGACACAGAGGCTCTATTACTAATATGCTGGTAGGCAACACTGCCAGATGTTCTTGATATGTCCAGACCAGTCTTGGTGGCAGTAGAAATACCTATTCAATGTTCGATTATTTTTTTATTCATTTGATATTAGACTGCAAAAGGGTTAAAGAAACAAAAATTAAGTTGCTATATTCTGTATTTTGTGTTTTCACTGTTACTTATTAGAATATATAGTTCCATAGATTGTTGTTCTTGTAGTTATTACAGGTAGTCCCCGATTTACGAGCGCTCTGATCTGCGAGGTTCCAGACTTACGAGCTGCACATTTTAGGAAAAAACGAAAAAAATACTGAGTTTTCATGTGTTTTTTCACTTCAGTTAGCAAGTTAAGCATATAAACACACGTTTCCGATCATTTTTATGCACTCAAAAGTAGTTTTTAGATGAAAATAGAGTGTTTTTAGGTGCGCTAGCGAAAACCGTTCCAATTTACGAGCGGATTTCCGGATTTACGAGCGAAATGGCGGCCGTTCCAAATTACGAGATTTCCGGTTTACGAGCGCCTCGTTGTAACGGATCTCGCTCGTAAATCGGGGACTACCTGTACTGCTTCTTAGTTGCTTTTGTTTGGAAAAAAAAATGTTTATATGTGAAATATCTTTGATAGGATCCATTGGAAGACGGGCAAACCCTTTGTGGCAGGCAAGACTCTTTCTTCTTCCTGGTCCAAATTTTGATGTTCTTCCCTCTGCAACGGATCTTCAACACCTTGTCAAAAATGGATTAGGTAAAGTTTAGATCAAAATCTGTGAAATATAGAAATTATGCATACATTAATTTTTGCTGTTAAGCCTCATTGTATCATTTTGTTTATCAATTGATTTGCTTTAGTCATATGAGGCTAATTATTTATGTGTTCACACATTAAAGCAAATGTCTTTTAGAAAGGAAGTATTAGGCCAAGGCATTGTAATATCAAAGCCTACATTATGAAGACACGATTCTTAAAATAATAAGCAGCCTTTCAAGACTTGCAGGTTAGGTGGAGGTCTCCCTTAAAAAAGTCTGTGTGTATCAATAGCACTTGTACGGACAGATAAAGGCTGAATATTCAGTGTTTGTAGCTGAGCTATGAGTTTGTAGTTGTAATCTTTTAGGTGTTTCCCACTAATGTGTTAATATATATTTTTTCTTTTTCTTTATTTAGGCCAACCAGCTCACAATGAATCAACAGTGGGTGGAGAAAGTTTGAAGATAGACCTGACGTGGACGCTGTCTGACCTAAATAATTTCATCTGTCAGAGTTATCCTCAGATAAGTTTAAATCTGACCGGGTTTGAGTTGGCAAGGGTAGGCAAGAGGCGCAAGCTTCAAAAGTTACAGGCAGGCTCAGTGAGAGAACTTAAAAAAAGTGTTGGAAAAAGCAGACTGTACATCTTGCCTCGTGCAGAAATAATTCAGGTTTGGATCCTTTTAGTTTCACAGCATTGTCACAATATTTTCATTCATATTTACAACAAGAAGTCTTAAACCTTCATCTGTAACCACAGATTCCACCATCTACTGAAATAACGTCTGTGACAGCGGCCACTGTTTCAAACAGTGAAACACTGCAGGTGTCAGAAAATGTCATGCCACATCAGGTAAAATGTTAACAGCAACGGTTGTTGAACAAAAAAAGTTCTGTGTTCTTTATTCAAGTTCTCAAATTAAGCATGATTAAAAATGTATAGCAACATGTCATTTTTTTCCTGTGAAAGTAAAACCTGTCATTCCATTTTGGAACAAATCATTTCACCTTAAATTTAGAGTAAATCAATGAATATCCACAGGAAAGGGTAAGAGGGTACAGGACATGTGCCGAAAAGAACAGTTTTCAGTGGTATCTGCCCAAATTTTCCTTTAGTTTTTTTTGCTCTAGCAAAGTTAATTACGGTAAAAGTGTAAGTGTGTGGACTTTTAATTCTTACTCTTAAAGTAAAGGTTGTCCTTTGAAAGTTCTGACTGAATTCAGTTAGCAAATTTTGATATCTGAATTGGATTCTGCAGGAGGAGATACCAGATAACTCATTTCCTTGTTACGTCTCCAACTCCATTGCAATGCCAGGCCAAAGTCATGCAGCTTTGATCTCCCAGGTATGTAAAAAATAAAATAAAATTAACACACAACATTGTTTTACTGCTAAGTGTGATTGTTGAGAAATACAATCAGACACATTTTCTAGACCCTTCAGGAATCACGGATACTACGCTCTGAGCAAGATGATGAGTACCAGAGGTCCCTATTGGCCGACCAAGAGAAGGTTTGTTTTTTATTTTTATTTTTTCATTGGTTTTGTAATCTTTGCAATCAACTTACCTGTTCTCCTTTCATTTACATGTCCTCATGTCACTCCTCCAGTGCCAGATTGTTACATTTGCCCAGAAATTCAGCTTTTTTTCTTTTCTTTTACAGAAGTTGCACACATTTTTGTTTTTCAAGTATAATGTTTTGCATTGTAAATGGTAAATGGTAAATGGAGCTTATTTATATAGCGCTTTCCAGCCCCCTGTGAGGAGCCCCAAAGCACTTTACAATACCAGCCATCCACCCATTCAATCACACATTCATACATCGGTAGTGGTAGCCTGCCTTGCAAGGCGCCATCCAGACCTACCGGGAGCAACTCGGGGTTAAGTGTCTTGCCCAGGGACACAACGACACATGGTGGGCGGATGCGGGATTCGAACCTCCAACCTTCCGATCAGGGGTCGACTGCCATTACCACTACACCACGGCCGCCCATTGTGCTAACTGCCTTTTTTGTTATCAGGTTCCTGTTGTATAACCTTAACAGTTATGAGTTCATTACAAAATAGTGATTTTTGTGCTGCAATTTCATGTGCAATGACAGGAAATGAGGAAACGGGCCTTGGAGAACATAGAGGAACGGCGTAAAATGGTGAGTTATGTCCAAGGGCATGTTTTATTTGTTTACATGCACGCTGTAAATTTAAATATTAATGTACATTCAAGGCCATCAGGGAACGCTGTCTTCGATTGGCTGATCGAGAGGAACCCAACGATGGAATTTCCTTGAAGTTCAAGTTCCCTGATGGTTCAGTAAAGATGGGCAAATTTAATGAATCTGAGCCAATTCAGGTAATGTCTCACATTAAGCTTTAACATGTAAAAAGTCACTAAGTAAAAGGCAACAATTACAAAAAAGAAAAAATCTCCATCATAGGTTCTCTTTGACTTTATTGGTCAAGCTGAGGAAGCCAGTGAAATTTTTAAGGTTCAGGGAGCCACTACTTGCACAGCCATTGAGAGCACCTCAAGTGGGATAATTTCAGAGCAAGGAATCAGGACTAATTCCACATTCTATGTACTTTGGATGTCAAGCATGGATGTTCAGGTAAGACTAATTTTAACTTTTGTAGAACTGGTGAATTTTACATTTCAACGCTCGTAGCATTACTCAGTTTTCATATTTGTGCTCTTTTTTTCCTAACTGTTAGGAATGGATTTCCAGTCAAATGGAAAATGAACAACCACAGACCACAGGGGCCGCCTCTGAGCTGCTCTTGAATCCACATGGTCTTCTGCCTTACAGCCCAATACCAGACTTGTCCCACATACCAATTCTGATAGATGATGATGATGAGAGTGAAGTCCCTGTCTCTCCTGGCCTTCAGACTCCTAAGAATGCTTCCCACCTAGACTCTGCCAATGAGTATGTGTTATGATTGTTCTTTATGTAAATCAAAATCCAATTTGAGTCATTACAAATTTAGTAACCAAAACTTTTAAAATGGGATGATAGCATTTTTATGTAAAAGTTAAGTTTTCTCCTCCTTCCTATGTCTCACAGAGTTACCCTGCAAGATATTTTATCTCAGCTGATCAGTGGAGTGGACATGAGTATTTCTCCAACCAGCAATCAGATAAATGTGTGTCGGAGCAACATCTTGAAATGCAGCTTGAAAGCATTTCAGCGTCACCGCTTTACCCCAGAGGCAAAACTTGACGTTGTCTTTGTGGACGAGGACTTGAATGGAGAGGGGGCGGTGGATGAGGGAGGTCCAACTAGAGAGTTTTTGAGGCTACTTATGAAGGCAATTCATGACTGCTGCATCTTTGAGGGGCATGAAAAGGCTCGCCAACTGGCATTGAGCACTGAAGGTTAGGAAAAATGTATATCTGTGCTATGGTATTTTGAATGCTAGGGTTTTTTCTTTCTTTTTTTAATGATGCCTCAATTATTTGTGTATTATAAGCAGTGGAACTTGTAATTTTTTGGAGTACTTTTTAACAAACTGTCCTGTGTTTCTTCTGCAGCACTGGAAACAAAGTTGTACTACTTTGTAGCAAAAATGATTACTGTCTGTGTAGTCCACGGAGGAGTTGGCCCCCATTTTTTCTCTGAGAGGCTGTTTCAGCAGATCTGTGGGCTTCCAACAGCCACTGTCAGAGTTGAAGAGCTCCATGATCACAAACTCCGGGAGCAGCTAATGAGGGTATTATTATTAGCTGACATTTTGCTAACCCTTTCAATGTGTGTAATCCATCTATGTAATTTTTGTAATTGCTTAGTCCTGGATAGATTGGTGCCTAACCCAGGTGAGACTCAACAGTTGCCTCTGTGTGTGAGGTTTGCATGTTCTCTCTGTGTATGTGTGGTTTCTCTTCAGGTAATCTGGCTTACTCCCATCGTCCAAAGACATGCATGTTAGGTGAGTTTGTATGTTGAAGTGATTATGTACTTATCTTTATTCAGATACAAGAAGCTGAAACCACCAAGGAGGCAAATTTTGCCATTGAGGAAGCAGCCGACATCCTTAGCATCATGGGTTGCCTTAGGCATGTCTCAAAACTGGAGGAAAAGGACTCCCTGGTTCAATCCGCAGTCGAGTTCATTGTCAACGGACGTATGAGAAATGCTCATGACCAGTAAGCTATTCCTAGTCTCTTATTTTGATGTAGCTGTTGATGTTGTCATAACATATCTGCTGAAAGATAAAAATCTGTTTCCTCCATGTTGCTGAAGCTTACTTGTGTTATGTTGCTTCTTTTTTTTTTATTTTATTTTTTTTATTGATGGACAGGAATAATAATCTATATAGATTAGATCAAACTGTAAAATCTAGTAGACAGTAGTTGAGGTCTTTCCACTGGCTGCCTGTCTGTCAGAAGACATATTTTTAAGTTCTGCTGTTGGTCTATAAAGATCTGAATGCTCCACAATGAACCTACTAGACCACCCAGGTCCTCTGGATCTGATCTGGACCAGTTCCCAGAGTCAGAAGCAGACCTGGAGAAGCTGTATTCAGATTCTATGCTTCACGTTTGGAACAAACTATCAGATACAGCGGAAACACTTGTACAGTACTTGCACCAATGGTTAATGACCTACCTGTTCTCATCAGAATTATTAATATTGCCTTTGCAAATTTTCAGTTATCAGGGTCATTGCAATAGCAAACAGACCTAAATTGAAGGAAACCGGACTTTTGCTCAGTTTTTCTTAAAATGTACACATCTGCACAGTTCAAAGAAACTTCACTTGTAATGTACACAATGTCACATCTGCACGTTTTTGTACTTCTGAAATTGTTTGTTAATGTTGCTGCTTATTTTAAATGTAGTTTTTCAGGCTCTCTATACTCTCTATACTGCCATTAGCAGCACCCGTTAGCATTAGCCCATCCAAGGCTGCCGCAGCCGGCCCAGCTCGCTGTCTGCTGCTTCACTGCGTCGTTTTTCTTCGCCCATCCGTCACTCCACAAAACCGCGTTCAGCTCCTGCTCATGTATCTGAGCGCAGGAACCTCTAAACGGACACTGTCCGTCCGAACCCGGCTCTTGAGGCCGGAGCTAACTGGCTAAACAGCCGAACACCGCCGAACACTGCCGGACACTGCCAGAAACTGTGTAATCGGCTTCAAAATAATAATAATATGTAATAATAATAATAATACTTTATTTATGAAGCCATTTAAAACAACCACAAGTGCAACAAAGTGCTATACACATGAAATCAAGAACATTTAAACACAAAAAAACAATTAAAAAAAATTTTTTTTTCATATTTTTTATTGATTATGATAAATTCGTAAAGTCGGAACCTCGTAAGTCGATGCGCTCGTAAGTAGGGGAGTACCTGTATATATATATATATATATATATATATATATATATATATATATATATTTCTTTCTGTGCTCTGGTGAAGACAGCCATGCCAGCTTCTGCTCTGTCCCTCTGCTTCCCTGCTTTGCAGTTCATCTTGTGAACCCTTTAATGAACCTATTTTTTTCCTGCATACCTTCCTAATTCGAAGGATTTTGATCAGCTGGTCTCTCAACAAAATTTATCAACCTCTCCCGACAGGAAGTCAGGGTAAGGAGGACCCTCTTACCTCAACGGAAACAAATTGGATTCATGATGACAACTAGATTCTGTCAAAGCCATAGCGAGAGAGAGAGTTGCGTCACTCTTTGAACTCGCCGACAGGCGGTCACGTGGTTCATGCAGCTCTCAGTTCCAAACAGCTCATCGCTGTCAGTCAGTTTGAGCAGCTACTGGCACAACATAACACTAAAATTGACTTTTCTTACTTTGTCCAATGCCTTTCAGTAATTATTGAGCAGTAACTGATTACTAACTGATTATTTCACTGACTATGGGTTTTATTAAAGCATTTTTAAACGTGGCAGATGCATTTATCACTACTGTACAGTGAAACGAGACTGTAAACACATTTGTTAGAAGAAAAATGTCTATGCAATACAATGATCAATATAGCCATGTCAACAGTATTTTATAATGTTACACACGTAAACAAAAAAACAAAAACAAAAAGCAGAGTAACACCTGTTATAAAGCTATTTCTGATGTTCTCTGCATGATAATGCTCCACCTTGTCCTCCATGCCAGCAGTTCAGATCTGCTCCAGCTTACCTTAGATTTGGGATGAATTCTTCATTTCTGCACATTATATAATTGTTCTTTTTTTTTATAGCAACCGAGTACCTGGATAACAGAGTTGATTGTGCTTGTAGCCTGACTACTACTGTAAAATTGTAATTCACTGATTAAAATGTTAATTTAAATTAAACTTTTTCTAGTTGAAATCATAACAGATGAAAAAATAAGTGTTAATTGTGCAAAAATAAATTACCAAACAATTTATTATAAAATATGGAAAATGTAAAACAAGCGTTAATAAAGTACCCTGATGCATGCTCAATAATCCAGGTAGAAAACTCTAAAAAAGCTAAGTCTGGTTCTCTGGACATTCAAAAAACAAAGCAAAACAAAGCAAAAAAGTAGAAAAGTTTCGTCTTTCGTCCGAAAGACTTCCTCAGTCTTCCTTTAATAATGTACTTTTACTACTATTTATACAGTTTATTAATTACATCATCTCAAGTCAGTAGGAGCAACATCACCATCATCACAACAACACAACTGAGTGCTGTTAGTTTAATCTGCACAAACATTTTCAATCAGAGCTCAAAATGTTTAACTCAAAGGAAATAAACGTCGGTTACGTACTGTAACCCTAGATTCTAGCCTAGATTCTATGAGTGTGGGCGTAGCCCTTTAAGCCACGCCAAAAGGCGTGGCTTAAAGGGCTACGCCCACAGGAAATAGAACTAGTATCACTCAGGCACATTTTGTGAGAGGACACTTCACAAAGACACAGTCAGGCCGTGTGAGACTGAAGGAGGTTCCAACCATTAGTTTTCATCGCCCAGAACCAAATGAGAAGTCCAGCAGAACTTCCACTGACCAGTGATCACACATTTTGTTCTAAAGTCCCTGTTTTTAGTTTTCTACATTCACCTTATAATCTTGCTGTTTTTGCCATCTTATTTTAATTTGTTAAAAAAAATCTGTATGTCTCTTTTATAACTGTCTATTGTTGTCACTGTTGTCATCATTCTTTGTTAAAATCAGGTCTCTCTTGTAAATGAGTCCTCGAGGCTCAATGGGATTAACCTGACTAAATAAAGGTTGAATGAACAAAGTAAACTTTGGTACGAACGGTGTTAAATAATCCATGTCATATTTTTATTGAACATAATCTTCATGCTAACAGTGCCATTGTAATTTCAGAGATTGAGGAGAAACAGAAATGAGGTGAGTGAGATGAGGGAAAGATGAAAATGTATCCTCAGAGGACAGGGACATGCCAGATGAGCCGGGATCAACAGGACCAGGAGCATGGATCAACAGGACCAGGAGGATGGATAAACAGGCAATGCAATCAGGGAACAGATGAAAAACCTGAGGGAACAATTAGAACACAAAAAAATTACATAAGCAGGATAGAAGAACTTCACAGACAAGAAAATTAACACAGTCCTGCAAAGAAAAATGTTAATGAAAATAAATTATACCTTATTTATTTTACAAAAGATCAGATGAAGACACTTGGCATGAAGAATAACTTCCCAGTTCCATCTGATAGCTTAATAAGTTTTTTTTTTGTTACTGTTCTACAATTTATTGATGCCGTCTCATCTCAACTTGACCCATGAGTACCATACACTAAACTAATAATATAAAACTAATGTAAATTAAGAGTCCTGCAGTAAATACCAATTTGTGAAGGTTATGGTGTTAAAGTAATTTTATTCAAACATCTTGATTAAGATATTATTGTTTGAGAAGACAGAAAATGAGATATTGTACCTTTGTGATACTTTGCAACTGTCAGCAGTTCACTGAAGTCATTCTCCTGCGGTTTACCTGGAAAACATAAAAAAAATACTCATCTCCACGATCACATTTTCTTTAATGTTAATGTCACAATTTATGCTGCAGTCTTTGACAAAGGATAACTTGAACTAAATTAACCACGTCAATCCCTCAGGAAAAAAGGCTATATTTTCTACTTTGTAGTTGAGAGGTCAGTAACTGGAATTACCTGTACCATTTAAAAAAAAATTAACTTTCAAAATTGAAGCTGTAATGAATATTTTAAAACGCTGAATTAGACAGAAATAGACCCGTTTAAACCCGTCATGATGGCAGAGCTAGCTGCAGTTAAAACATACTGTAACTAGCAATTTAACATGTTTAATTAACTAAAACTGGCGACATGAAGTATTAATGTTGATAAACTGGTACAGAATGGTCAGCTAACGATTCACAATGGCAATTTTTTTATTTTCATCAACTTACCGGAGAAAACACGTCTGAAACACCAAGAATGAACTACGTTCAATGCTAGAACCACTGTTGTTTGGAACTAGTTGCCGCTCCATGACCCATGTGACTTCCACATTCCATTTTTTCAGTGGGAGTCTATGGGAGTGTCGCAACTCTCTCTTTATAGGGCTCTGGATTCTTCTGTTTGGGTTGGTGAAATCTGGATTGTCTATAAATTTGCGTGGATGTGTCAAAGCTTGGCAGCACTCAGACTAAATTATGTGGAGCTGCGTCAGAGTTGGAGCAGGCTGTTATCAGGACTGTGAACTTTCTGGCAACGCCCATGTATGGTTGGGAATAATCTTGGAGAAAGCTGTGAGCTCGACTTTTTGCGTAAGGAATCAATTCGGCTGTTTGGAGTCACCATCAGAGAAATGTACCAGCGAGACTTTAAAAGACAGAAACGGCAATTTACGAGTTCTGCCCGACCCAAACTGTGGCCTTTATGGCGGACTTATCTCTCTGGCATGTTTAAGAAAAACAAGCACGCTTTGTCTGTCTCATCACCCCTCCCCTCTCCCAAGGCCGTGGACATGTGACAGAACCTCAACCGAGCTGATGATAACAACACCTCTTATCTGGACAATGACTGGGGATGGGGGTGGGGGGGACTCTGGACTATGCTATGACCTTCCCTTTAAAATTCAATGCCTTCACCAGCCTATATATAATAATAATAATAATGTCTATTCCTGTCATCTGCATATGTTCCCATACACAGACGAAATTCGTCTCTGCATTTAACCCAACCACCTACCAGGTGGTGCAGTGAGCAGCCCGAAAGCGCCCGGGGAGCTGGAGAAATAGGTGTGCACTCATAGACACCCCAAGCTGGGTAGTGGCCGGGGCGCGAACCCGCGACCTTCGGATCCGTAGTCAAAAGCCCTGCCACTAGACCATCTTGGCTCCTTCGTACATGTCTATTTATGTTGCTTTGCTGTGTTAGGCTTTTTTGATGCCTCAAATCGTGCCCTGTCTAGGACACGGTGTGAGATATCTTTTTTTTGCTATACCATCTCTCCTCATGTTTTCTTCCCTTTTCTCATCCAAGCAAAAATATTATTCTGAACAAGAATAAGAGGACCGCGCTTTTTTATAGCAGCAGCTTCGTGCACTCAGTCCATGTTTCGGACGGCTGTTCGTACATGTTCTTGTTGCATCTTGGTGCAATGATAATAAAGCTGATTCTGATAATGTTTTTCATCAATATGTTTACACAAGAGAATATCCAATAAAATCAGTAATCACTAGCAAACAGGTTTTTGACAATTACGAGCTGTGACCTCACTGGTGCAGGGTTTATTCAGAACCCACATGGAGAATTTCTCCTCTGTTTCTGTGGTAACTAACCAGTAGTCCCCTAACATGGCTTGGCTGTGTGTTCCCCATACTGGTTAACTACACATTAGCTGCTGATTTATTCCTGAGGCGTTCCCTAGTAGTTAATCAAATTGTGTGCACTTTTATTGTAAAATGTTACTGACTTATCCAACACGTGCATGCCAGTTTTGAACACAAAACAAAGAGTGTGTATTCATATCTGCCTCAGTCTATCCCTGCAGAGAGAAAATGGCAGCACAGTTATTTTTGATTCAGTAAGCTGTGCTGCTCTGCATGGTTTTATCTGCAGTGCTGTCATGCCAAATTGCATTCTGTTACAGTAAATGGTGTAGTTTTTAACATGTCCACTGCATGTTTTTATCACCTGACAACAACAGGCAAAGATGTGCAGTAATGTTTTTAATAATAATAATGAATTCAATTTATAACGCACTTTTCATTAGTGAAAATCTCAAAGTGCTACACACATTGAATGCTACACACATTCATACACCGGTAGTGGCAGACTACCATGCAAGGTGCTTTCCAGTCCTACCGGGAGCAACTTGGGGTTAAGTGTCTTGCCCAAGGACACAATGACACATGGTGTGTGGAACTGGGATTCGAAACGCCAACCTTCCGATTGGGGGACGACTGCTATTACCACTACGCCACGGCCGCCCCATCTGGTAGTAGGAGGGTGGTGTTTCATTCTGAGAACTGAATTGAATAGAAAGTGCTGTATGATTGTGTGTGAGCCAGTTGAGAACTGTTGTGAAGCACTTTGCAGTACACGATCAGGCCGAAAAAGCACTATACAGTAAGAGAGGATAATTTAAATTAAACCCACAAACATGACTATAACTCTGTCTATTTTACAGACATTGACCTAAAAGTTGTTGAGATAGTTGATCCTTAACACATATTAAAAACACTAACTGAATGTGCACGAACCTTGCTGAAAACGTTGGCATTAGCTGGTGTCAGTCCTGTTTGTCCGTTAGCAAAATATCTCATGAGCAAATGGACACATTTTAATGAAACTTTTGGAACATGCTCGTTAGATGTTCATCTACAACTGATTAACTTTCAAAGTCAATACAGTTCAAGATGTATACCACAGCTATTCAACATTGTCAGTCATAAAAACAGCTATAAATCAGTCAGTTTTACAGATATTGAACTAAAAGTTGATATTTGAGTTGCTGAGAGTCTTTGACATTGGATACTCTGGCATCACTTGTACAAGGTGGTTTAAAAGATTTAATCAAAAACAACTACAACTCTGATATTTGTCGACATTAGATGCTATCGGTCTAAAACTTTGGCCTGAAAGGCAGCAGGTATCATTCCTTCAAAGAACACTGGACATTTAATAAAAACAGCTTCTGAATAAGAAACAACTTCCCAAAGAACAGCTTTAAACTGTTATTGTCCATTGTATAACCTTTTAAAGACAGTTTATTCTTTATAAATACGTTTCTGTATACAAATACATTCACAATGCACTATGGGATGGAAATACAATCCATTATTAATGACACTATAGGCAGGAGAAAACAGAAAACTGAACCAAATTGACTGAAAATGTGTGCTTTAATGCTACATGACGGGTGAAGGGATATGTGAAAAACAGCTGCATTCAGAGTGAAACAAATAACGTCTTTTGGTCTGTTATTTCAGAAAAAAAAAGCACAAGTCTATTTCTGTCAGAGCAAATATAATACACTTTTCTTTCAGCTGAAGATGAAAGCAGGTCTAATCTCTCCATCAATATTTCACAGAGTATAATGCCAGAAAATGCTTTAATAAAAAAGTCACAACACTACACTCAATGTTTCTGGATAGTGACACAGCTGTTAAAAAATAATGGAAGGGTTTAGCATGTAAAAGAGAACAATAAAAAAATACAAGATATGTCCATACAGTACTGTGATAGTGACAAGAAAGAGGAGCACGGTTTCATTTCAGGCACATTCATCAATAAATGCAAATCAGGCTGCATTCAACTGCAAGAAAGCAATTTGGCACTTCAGAACTGTGTGACAAACACACGCTAAAAACCCACGGACGAAAAGTTTTGCTTCTCTTTAGTCATGCTCATTGTTGAGCGAACGCCATGCTGAGGGGGTACAAGGAAATTAAAGAACACTGCATGAAACTCCAGTAATATAATGTTCACTCACTCGGATTATTATAGAACACCATTTTTTTTATACAAATATGTTTCACTTCTAAATCTGCAGCGTATACTTCACTATATATATATTTATAAAAACGACATTTGTAAAATGACGTTACATACTTGGGTCTTTTACAAAGATATGCATGTTGAGGAGCTGCTGCAAAGGGATGCTGCACCATGACACAATCATTTGTCATACGTGAGAGCACGAGTCAGCGTGTTACAAAACAGACGTTTTTAGAGTCTAGATGTCTCAAATGTTTCTGCAGGTTCAGCAAATGAAAAATAGGAATAACTGCAGTAATTCTTGTAGGGGGTGTAGCCTGGTGGAGCACTGGTAAGAAGATCCTGGGTTCAAATTTCACCTGAAGCCGTTCTGTGGGTTTTCTCTGGGTACTCCTGTTTTCATCCATCGTCCAAAACATGCATGTGTGATTGTTCGTCTTTGTGTTGGTCCTGTGATGAACTGGTGTCCTGTCCAGAGTGTAACACCCCCCCGACAATCATTGGTGAGCTCCATGAACTGGATCAAGATGATCCATCATCATGAACAAAACATCAAAGTTCACATTTAACAACCTTAAAGGAACAGGTCCGACTTTTTTAAAGTTCTGTGGAAAAGGTATGAATAGTTAACATCTTACCTGTTATAGATAGCTTTTTGAACAATGTCATTTTGGAGAAATGTGGTTTACCTCTGACTGGATTAATGAGCTAACAGCTAGTCCAAGACCAAAGTGGATTGCAGCTCTTTAAAATAATAATAATAATAATAATAAAAAAATAAACAACACTCCCATCTTAAAAATTTCACAGCAGTTCATACAAATGCTGTGTTGTAATGCCCAAAGACTTTATATTACATTACTGGACCAAATATAGGATCCTGGAAGTTGAAGCTGGACAAATGTCTCAATGCAAGTTTTAAATTTGGCCCCTCCCTGGAAATCGTCAAACTCAAGGCCCAGGGGCCAAACGTGGCCCTCGTTGACATCTTATCTGGCCCTCAAGATGTTAACTCTTGTTGAGGAACCTGCAACCAAGAAAATATGTCGGGTATCTGACTTGAGTTAATGTAGATTCTGAAACCGGCCCTTAGTTTGAAAAAAGGTTTTAATTTTGGCGCCCTTTTGTGAGTTTGACACCCCTGCTGTAAATAATCACAACTTCTTACTTATTACAAACATTTCAGGTCATTGTTGAAGTGTTGACTATGTTCAGGTCTCTCTAGTAAATGAGTCCCTGAGGCTCAATGGGACTAACCTGTATAAATAAAGGTTGAACGAACGATTCATGTAGCTCTAACCTTGTTGCTGCATGGGAAAATGTTTATTTAGCTACTATAGCGTAGGATAGTATGAATTATGAATGAGTAAATACATGCTTATAAGAAAGGACATGACATCACAACTGTGTGTGGGGGAGTGGTCGATACATGAAGCTGCACGTCCTCAGAGCAGACTCTGGATCCAAAATACAACATGGCCGCTCCCATGAACTGAGCCCTGCTGGCTTCAGCTCCCAAGGTGGCGACTGTTGGTCTACTATTATAATACATGTCAAATTGAGGCCTGTGTGCCAAATCTGCCCCTTCTTAACATCTTACCTGGCCCCTCAAGATGACATTCAAAATGTAAAATATTTTTATTGCTTCTTACGTTGCTTTAAAAAAAAAAAAACAGATAAATATTTAATTTAGTGCAGACTTCTCTGAATCTGGAAACAAGGTTGGATTTTTCACTCATCTTTGATTTTGATGTGGAAAGAGCAACAGAGAGCTTCACACGAGACCGATCAAACTCTGATGGATGTCAGGTGTCTAACACGAGTTGATGCACTGGATGAAACTTGCCTCTGTAAGTGACAGCAGCAGCTAGCTGTAGCTCTTCTGGTACAGCCTGAGACATTTCTCACATGAATATCCTAATATTTTTCCCAGAATTACTGCGTAATGCAAAGTTTTCTTTAAAGGGCGACAGTAATCCTCTTTGGTCTTGTCTTAATAACTCTGTGCACACATAAACATGCACGTGCGTGTTGATGAGCACATTTGTTGAACCCTATTTTTCCTTTGCTGATCACGTGAACACGCATTTGGTGCCATTTTGAACAGAAATCTCTCACATAATAATACAGTAAAGTTCAAACGGCTGTTTCGTGAGACGATCCTTGAAAAAGAGGAGGAAAAAGGAAACGAACTTCTGTTCCAGCTCTCACATGTTGCTGCTCGTGGAAAGTGAAGGCTTCAGTGAACTTCAGTGTGTGGTTTGTTTTTCAGGGTAACATCTTTCTCCTTCAGCTCCTGCCTCAGGGCGGCAGTGTTGTGGTTTTTATGTAATATCCCTTCCCAGGACGGTGTGGTGAGTTTTCCTGTGTTCAGCTGAAGCAGGTAGTTTTGTTGTGCTCCACAGAGGAGTATAGCAGCCACGGACAGCAGGGCTTCTTCACTGATTCCAGCAGGTGCTATAAAACTGTAGCCTCTTCCATGGCGTTCACCCATCTGAAACACAGAGCGTTACAACTTTCAGCAGATTGTCTTTTATGTCTTTCTTGGACGGCTATACATGAAGTCAGTTGTGTAAATTGTAAATCTGCCTGTGTCAAAGGCTTTAAAGGTCCATC
Organism: Garcialebias charrua; assembly: GCA_038048925.1. Classification (NCBI taxonomy): domain Eukaryota; kingdom Metazoa; phylum Chordata; class Actinopteri; order Cyprinodontiformes; family Rivulidae; genus Garcialebias; species Garcialebias charrua. The sequence goes on along the minus strand of JBBPBX010065403.1, from coordinate 1,038 downwards.
GACATGATTTTTTTACTATTCATAAAATTGCTCAAAATATATATATTTTATCATTTAAATATGTTCCTTTATGCAAACAAAATGATAAATCACTTTAATTTTGCTTTAAAAGTGATTTTGAACTTCAAGCCGTGTTTAATCATGGGAAATCTGATTACACCCGAACGCACCATCTGTGATGTCACACCGGGCAGAGCTCTGGGCTTGTCACAGTGCGCAGGTATGAGCAGCTCCACATGAAGGTAAGTCTGATACAGCATCAGACCTAAATTAGATCCTGTTGTTTCTTGTTCCATCACCCAAACTATTTTCTGCTTCCCAAAATGAAGACAAATAGCTCAAATCTTCACATAGATTGATAAATTTGTCGGGTTTTAAATGGTCCGCTATTAAAGAGACCAGAGCCCTCTGCCCAGTGTGACATCACAGATGGTGCGTTCGTGTGTAATTGGATTTCCCATGATTAAACACGGCTTGAAGTTCAAAATCACTTTTAAAGCAAAATTAAAGTGATTTAGCATTTTGTTTGCAAAAATGAACATATTTAAATGATAAAAGATATATATTTTGAGCAATTTTATGAAAATTTAAAAATCATGTCAGTGGGGCTTTAATGCAACCCCATACTATCAGGTAAGATTTTGAAACATGGTGTGATAACAGGTCCCTCTCCTCTTTGCTTTCAAATGTCAAATTGGAATTTCAAATTTAAATTGGTCTCACCACTGAAAAGTTTCCCACTTTGTCTCAGTCCTTAAATGACCTTTGGCACAGAAAAAACAGCATTTTCTGCAAAGTGTCCCCATACAGCTTCGTCTTTGCATGATAAAGCTACCGTAGTTTACAGATTTGTGGAAGTGTTCGTAAGCCCATGTTGTCTTCTCCAGAACAGAACCTATTTTTAATGCTGTGACTCCGAGCAGGCCTGAAGTTCAACCAATGTTGACTTTCAGTTTTGTCCTTCGATCTCAGAGATTTCTCCAGATTGGTGCCATTTTTGATGATATTATGAACTGTAGATAGTGGTGTATTCAAAGC
>JBBPBX010065402.1:0-19964 GCA_038048925.1 Garcialebias charrua | reverse complement strand
TCATGGTTCTATCTATCTTGTACTATCAAATATAAGTGTTTAAAGCTGGGGTATGTAAGATTGTAATGTAGTCTGTAACTTTTCAAACAATATATTTTTAACATATTTCTTCACTCTGTCACTATCTACTGACAAACTGATGTTAGACAAAGTAATCTCTGAAAAAAACTATAGTCCCCTTGCTTCTCTATCAGCATTTATAAAAACACTAAAAACACAGAGTGACCAGGACAATGACAGCCAATAAAAACAGAGTTTGTAACCAGCCAATTAAAAACAGAGCTTGAATTTGAATCAGCCAATAAAAACAGAGCTTGAATTTGAATCTCAGCAGAGCCTCCCCCTCAGAGCCATATATGGCTCTGAGGGGGAGGGATCAGAATGCTTTGCCTGTTGAAAATGTTTCTAAGTTCTGCACTCTACAGAAAGTTACACATAGCACCTTTAAATGAAGACTGTTTCTCTAGTCTAAGGTTTGCTCACAGTAAAAAATAAAACAGTTATTTTGGTGTCAACAGAGGAGTACATACTTGTTTCCAATCTTAACCACCAGGTTGGGGTCATCAATAAGAGAGGGGTGCTCAGAGAACTGTTGGTAGGAAATGGCTCTCTCCACAAACTCCTCTGAGGCATCAAGCACACAAAATCCAAGAAACACACACACAGATCATGACAAGGTTATTATAAGAACAGTACATTATTTATTAGGTAACAATTTGGTGTAAATAATATGTTTATTTCTTTTTAAATTAAGATTTCTACATTTCTTTTCTACCTCTTGTGATCTCCTTGTTGTCAGTGAGTCCTCCACACAAAGAGATAGCAACATGAGGCAGGTCACTCATCTGGTCCAACAAACTGTCGACGCCGCTGTCCATCCCACTGCTGCCCACTGACAGAGGGGACTGGTTGGTGCTCCTCACACCCACCATCATCATCTCTGACTCCTCCTTCACTGAGCTACTGCTTCCATCACTGAGAAGAAACACCACAAAGATGTCTCACTGACAGTTCTTTAACAAAGAACTACAAAAGGGGTTTGCTTAAGTAATTGAACTGTAAAAAATGAAACAGGATTGCACTGAACTCTTTGCACCTTTTAGGGAAATAAAGAGCAGCAACTTCAGGCTCCAGGTCTGTAATGTCGTCCAGATAAATCCCATCAGCTCCTAGGTGCTGGCTCCTCTTTTCTAGAGGGCACAGAATCAAACTTCAGCTGCAGAAACGAGCTGCAACAGTGGAACGTTATGTCACAGAAAACTTTTGAACTTATAGTCAAAACACATCCACTACCTTTCATTTTGGAGGGTGAATCCGTCCTTTTGATGGGACTTCCACTGTTCCTGCATTCATTTATTTGACATGGAAGAATCTTTGGTGACACTGAACAAGCTGCTGAACCCTCCATCTCTATGTGTGATGGACCAACACATTCAAGCTCCTTCACTTGAAGCAGGAAAAACAACAAGAACCAGACAGGGTTAAAAAAAAATCACAAGGATGGTAGATTTACATTAGGAATTACTAATTTATCATACTGTGGTCCAGTTCTCTAACAAATATATTACAAATACGGTCACATGCATCTATTTACAGTTGTTTAAAAAAAAATAATAAGACTTATTTCAGTGTGTTCATGCATTTGTAATTTAGTAGTACTGGTAGTGTTTTAAAGTTTATTTCTTTTAAAAATAAATAAAATGTAATATTTTATATTAAATATTTGAAATTTGTTTTCATTTAAGCTTGGGTGAATAAAAAGCATGCATTTTAGGGTAATATTTCAGGAAAATGGAGGTATTAACACAACAAAAATGTATAAATAAAGGTTGAATTAATGAAAAAAAACAACAACATTATTTTGCACATACATGTACCGTACTGTAATTTTAAAATACTTTATTCACAGAATATCCACTAGAGGGGAGTAAAGTTTGAAATTGTGGTAAAGATAATATCGAAGCTGTTCAGTGAAACCAGGGTTCGTCAACAAAACTGCTCAGGGGGCCACAGTTTCTGAAAGCCAGCAGCTCAGTGGCCGGATATCCAGCCATTAAAGTTATTATGTAAATAAACCAAGTTTCACAATGATCTGTTACCTTTTAAATGTGTTTATTTTATTGCACTGACTCAAAAATGCAATAAGCTGAACCAAAAATAAATAAATAAATAAATAAATTTGATGAAGTGGGCCAGGTTGAAGTCACCTGCGGGCTGGAAATGCAGTTGAATAGTCCTGAGTTAAACCAGATCAGCTGCAACTCAGAGCCCACTGTCTTTTAAATGTATCCCATCATTTATTTTCATTTAACAAAATCGTCCAAGGAGAGATTATTAATACTGAATTGGTAAAGTATTTTTTGTAAGGATTCTTACAAAGCTCAATCATTTTGAGTGAGGTGAAGGAATTTTCAAATAAATTATTTACTCTGGATCTGTATAACTCCCTCATTAGAGCTACACAATTATTTTATAATAATCAATGATAAACTGTCTATATAAATAGATGTTTCATCAGGGATAATAGTTACCTTTGTTTTTCTCAGCATCCTTGTCTGCTTCCAGAGCAGTGATGTGGCCCGACTGGATGGTACCAGGAGAGTGAGATGCAGACCTGGTGTCACTGATGGCTCTGAAGTGCGTGTTGACACTCACTGGGATGGGAACCGCTGCAGCAGGGTCCTGCTTCAGGAGGGAAGCCAGGAAGGATGGCTGTGATATATATAAAAAATAAAAAAAAATCACAGAATCTACATAAATGTTTTTTTCTACAGACGAGATTTTTTTGCCCCTTCTTGCACATCTTTATGGGAATCTGAGTGGAACAAAGTCTATTGTTTGTTTAAAGGGGACCACACATGCAAAATTCACTTTTTTAATGTTTTTTTTACTCAACTTTGGGTATTTACTTCATAAAAAAACAGTCCTAGTGCCAAAAAAAATGCACCCAGTGGTTTATTTACTCTAAGTAGATTTATTTGTCTGTGATAGAAACGTTTCGTTCTCACTTCCTGCGGTTTGTGACGTCACAAACCGCAGGACAACCCACCTCGCACCTTTAGTCCAGCCCCTCACCTAGCAACCCCTGGTGCGGCTCAACCCACTTCAGTATAAAAGACGTCACGGTTGCCGAGCAGTTTAGGAGCTGACCCGGCGGTCATTTATTTATTTATTCATTTATTTAGCCCCCGGGGGGCTAGGGGCTTGCCCTGCTCCAGCCACGCAGCACATCTTGAGTAAAACCAGAATGTTTTATTACCTTGTTTGAACTCTGTCTCGTTGAAACTGTGCACACACACACTCTCGCGGGGCGACAGTCTGAAACGTACAAGCACCACTGATCGATATACTTTTCAGATTAGCAATTTATTTATTTTAAGAATACTTTCACTTCATCAAAATCTAATCAAAACTCCAGCGTTCTAAAAGTAGGTGGTTGTATTTGTTTCTTATACGATGAAGGACTGCTTTTGCTCAATTGCCAGGTTGGTCTGGGAGATAAAGAGCTGGTTTGGCACCTAAAGGACTGGGGTTCGTTTCCCGGCCACGGCATCTTTTTTTTTTTAAGCCTTTTGTTTCGGAGAGATCGGGGTGAGACTAGATATATACATCTACATAATAATACTTTATAATTGTTATTTTTACGTTTTAGTTCAATTTTTAGTGTATTAGCGATCGCTCCCAACGCGCATCCGGCAGAAATAAAACGAGCAGACCGCCGGCGAAGGGACCATCTACGGTTGGGGCTGCTGGGAGCTGCTGGCTTTTGAGGACCGTGTGGGTCCGGTCAGAGGTTGCCTCATACGGATAAATTAACTGGAAACACTCTAAACGACTAATTTTATTTCAATAATGTTTATACATTAAATACTCCTGTGTCACCCCAACACTCCTCACATACATTATGTGGTCTTCCTCCTCAGACACTGATTTAATTCACAAATTTGCACTTGGAATGACACAAAAGGTGTACGTTCAACTAATGTGAGAGGTAACGCCAATTAAACCCTTGCAACATTGGTTAACAATGACATGCAAAGTTAATTGTTGTAATTTATTCACGTCAGTTTAGTTTGAATTAAAGCTTAATTTGATCAGAAATTATCATTTTTACATTAATAACACACAACATGAAAAAAAGCATACAACAAAACAAAAACTTCCCACCCTGCCCCTCCCAGACCAGATCAGCTGATCAGGCACCAACACTTTCAATATAAACCAGAATGGCCGCCAAATGTCCCAACATTTTCCACCAGATCCCCTAATCTTTTCCACGTGAATGTGACACATAACTTATCTTGGGGCAGCTGTGGCTGAGTGGTTAAAGCAGTCGTCCTCCAATGCAAGAGTTGGGGGTTCGATTCCACCAGCAGTCACATGCTGAAGCGTCCCTGGGCAAGACACTGAACCCCTCGTTGCCTCCGATGTGTGTCCCATTGGTGTATGAATGTGATAAAAACACTGATTAGTCTTTGTATAGATCTAGAGTGCTGTATGAATGGGTCAATGAGGCACAGATTGTTGTAAAGAGCTTTGAGTGTCTCGATAAGACAGAAAGGTGCTGTAGCCCATTTACCATTTGTTCATATACTGGGGGATGTTGATCCTTCCATCTACATAAAATATGTATATCGGTCTTTTGCAGACACGTGACATTTTGCACTCCCGGTCGCCATATTGTATGGATACCGGTTCATTTAAACAGAGGAAGTCCATGCCTTAGCTGCTACCTCGTAAGGATCAATGTTGTTAATTGAAGCTAACTTCACCATGTAACGTTCTCTGGCTTCAAGGTTGAGTTTCTCTCTATAAGGCTTCTACTCATTTTTATATTTAGTTTGCATTTTGCTGATGTTATTGTTCTGTATCGCACTGTGTTTAACATGGACTTCCTCTGTTTAAATGAACCGGTATACACCCAACATGGCGACCGTAAGTGCAAAAAGACATGAGCCGTGACGTCACGTGCAAAAGACCGATAGGCTGAAGGATGCATCCACAGGGGCCACCCCCCAACAATGATATGAATCGTGCACAGTTTTTCCGCCGAAGGCATTAAAAATAGATTGCCAATAGGTCTGCACATTTGGACAAGTCCAGACTGTGTGTACGAGTGCACAGTAGCTGGAGTTTGTTTACATCGATTACATGCAGGGTCCAGGTTGGCTTTGATCTTGGACAACTCTTCTTTGGACCAGTGCAGCCGGTGCACCACCCTGAAGTGAATTACAGAGTATCTCAGATTGAAGATGAGTAAATGTCCTGAATGATCTTTCTCCAGATTGAGTCTAATGTGGATTCCTCCAAATCTTATTTCCCATTTCAGTTTAGGTGAGTCCAAACTGGTTTCATGAACGGAGCAGTCAGGGCCGGCCCAAGCTTCCATGGGGCCCTAAGCAAAATTTGTTTGGGGCCCTCTATTTCTGTTAATGATGTGGATTACTGCAATAAACAGTCAGATGATCAGATCATTCACCCACCTAACATAAACTCATTGCAACTCTGACAGCCCTGTTTACATTATCCTATATGTATCATCCAGTGCAGGGGCGTCAAACTCATTTTTATTGTGGGGCACATCAAGATCATGAATGTCCTCAAATGGTAGAATGTATTGAAAAAATGACCTACTTTGTATTAACAAACTGGTAAAATATAACTTTCTCTGCATTCAATGACTACTTCTAAAAATTTAATATTTTATGTTTGAGTAATTTGGCATTAAAAACATAAAAACTGATTTGATTTGACTAATAAAGTAATACTAAAGCACACAACTGTTATCTTGAAGTTCTTTCTCTGTGGAGTCACAGAAATGGTTATGGCGGGCCGGATTTGGCCCACGGGTCTTGAGTTTGACACATGTGATCTTGTGGTACTAAAATTAACAAAAGAAAAAAAATCACCAGTGTGCAATGTATTTTACAGCAAAAGTGTTGTCTGGTTTATTACCTTTGGTTTTAAAGAACTGCAACAGTAATGTTCAAAAGTAATTTTTTGTGTAAGATGAACAACAAACAACATAAAATAACCTAGATGCATAAAAATACATTCAATTGTGCAAAAACAGACTAAATTTATTAAAATAACAAATATCAAGGAAATCCTTAAGATAAGAGAGAACTTTATTGATCCCACAGGAAATTGTTGTGCCAGAGTACTTTAAATAATGTAAATTAACAATTACTTGAAACCACATAAATTTGTTAAAAAGAGAAATTTAAAGCTGAATAATTAGGTCTTAAAACTATGTAAATGTATGCAATAAATTGCAAAAGCTGAACTTACAATATTAAATAGAATCATATTAAAATCATTACCAAAATCATTTAAATTCCAGTTAGGGGGCTCCCTAGTGGCCCCGGGGCCCTAAGCAGCCGCTTAGTTCGCTTATGCCTTGAGCTGGCCCTGGGAGCAGTGTATAGCTAGCCTTCTCACTTTAATTTTTCTTTTTTATATAGTTATTTTATATTGTTTATATTGTGTTTTTAATGCTGTGAAGTGTCCTTGGGTGTTTTGAAAGGCGCTACCAAATAAAATGCATTATTATTATACAGTATACGTATCTTGCTGAGGGTCCCCCTAGTGTCAGACCTGCACAATGCTGTGTTATTAATGTTAAAAAATAAAAAGATGGTAATTTTTCCTCTCAGATTGGTTTCATAGGCAGCTAAACTCTCTCAAAACTGTTTTCTTGCACTTTTTACCTGCACAAAACAAACTGAGGAACGTTCCAGATGTTCATTTAGACGTGAATTCATGCGAGAATTTGTTTTTGAAGAGTTTTGAACGTGTTAAAATTCCTGAACTACCAGAGCGAGGCCCTGCGACTCTAGGAAAGTAGAGAACTGTGACAAACATTATGGCGCATTTTGGAAACTCAAGTTGTTTTTTTTACTAGTTGTAGCAAAACAACCGCCACACGGCGAGATGCTGGTTTTTCTTCTTTCTTGGCAGTTTCAGCAGTTTATATTAATTATGAATTGAAGTAATTTAGGTTATTTTTGTCTTGGGTCATCTTTGCCTGTAGGCTTTCAGTTTCTTTTCACGTCTTTCATGCACGATCAGCACATTTCTTATTTTTTCACCATTTCAGTATAAATTCTGCAGATTATGTACTGGTAAATGCTCCTTGGCTGACTTGGTACAGTATTTGAATGATTTATTGCATGTGTTGTGCTGATTTACCAGGAATTGTGTTTAATCCTTGCTGAGATCGGAACCTGCCTCTTTTGGGCTCTTCCAACAAATCATCCATAAATCAGGCCTATTGGCTCATGGATGGATGGATGGACGGATAGAAAGTTTATAACACTATACTGTAACACTTTTTAACACTGGACTCTGTGTCATCAAACGGGTTATTCACTAAACTCTCGGTCATGTGCTCATTCAGTTTGCACTACTTCTCATATTTGCACTAATGTTTGTATTACATTACTGCCTATAGTCATACTACTGTTTACATTCACTGTTTACATTTATTACTACTGTTTACATTTATTACTACTGTTTACATTTACACTACTTTTTATATCTACACTACTGCTGATATATATATTTTTTTTACTAGCCTTATTGCATATGCCACTTTACCTCTATACCAATATCAACTACCTCATACATATACTGTGTACATAAACTTCATATGCTGCTTTGTCACTCTATTACAAATGTCAATGCCAGAACTTTCATTTTATTTTATAGATATACTTTTTACACTTTTATACTACTATGCAAAAAACTCAGGACAGTATTACACTTTTGTTATTTCATTTTATGCTTATGTTTATTAAATGTTTAGTGTTTTAGTGTTGGTGTAACTTTTCATACTTTCATACTACTACTATGCAAAAACTACTATGCAAAAACTCAGGACAGTATTACACTTTTATTATTTCATTTTATGCTTATGTTTATTAAATGTTTTAGTGTTTTAGTATTTAAATGGTTACTGTTGCACCGAGGGACAGAGAGAAATGCAATTTCAATCCTGTGTATGTCCTGTACATATTGCAGTTTTGACAATAAAGTTGACTTTGACTTTTGACTAAATGTTTATATTGCAGTCATTAATATTTGTATCTCATTATTAGCTGTATTAAAGGCAGGAAGTGAATTTTCCTACATGCTCCTTTATTTGATTGACAGGTTGTTTCCTGTCCACGCAGACTGTTGCCACAGCAACAGACAATAAATCCCCGAACAGAAGTGATTAGGAGTTATTAATCTCTCTTTATCCAATCCACCCCATCCTATTTGTTCATGCATCCATTTCCCCCTTCTTTCCAGGAACCCCCCACCCCCAAATCTGCTCTGTTTGCAGGTTTGCAGGGGTCAGTGAGTTTCCCCTCAGACAGGGGTGTGGTTGACCAACGTCTTTGATCACCATGGAGGTTGTGATCCATTTTCTTCCACCTGATCAGCAGCGGGGTGACCCCGTGACCCGGCCCCATGTGGACAAACTCTCCAGTTGGGGTGGGGGGCTGAGATTAAACATCCCAAAAAGTTTCTCCATCTTTCCCATCTTTGCTCTTCTTTAGTTTTCCTGCTGGGAACACAAATGTTCAGAATTATCTGTAGTTTAAAATTAAAATGTCCCATTTCTTCATCTCATACCACGTCCTAAACTTCTGTCTCATTCTAAACATGGTATAAAATCAAACAGTCAATAAAAACAGAAGCTGCTTGAACTGTAATTTAAAGATTAGAAATTAAAATAAATTAAAATAATTATTTACCCCATGCACTTCTACTACAAATGATCCATACTGGAAAAAAAAATTCTATCAGGTTTTTCTAACACATTAGTGCTGCCATCTTATGGGTTTTAAACAGAAGTGCAACAAATTCATGTTATAATAATTAAATAAATATGGATTTAAATTGCAAATGTGTTAGGATATTTTATCCAACGTTAAAGGAGTGACAATTGGGTTTTTAAAAATCATATTTTTAGGAGCCTAACTGTAAAAATACATTTGACTCTACTGCAGTAATTGATTCAAATTGACATTTGTTTGTTTTTCCATAACAAACCAGTAAAAGTTGTGCTGAATTCATTTTGGTCTCTTCTCTAATGGGTGCAAATACATTTGGACGGTGCTGCCTGTGAAATAACATGAAGTCAAAGAGCATAGTTATGTTTTTTTTTTAAAGATTAGATTTAAATATAAACCAGGAGGAGCATTAATAGTCAAACTGGTTAATTCTGATTAAATAAAAGAACGTCCTGATGAAGTCAACAGTGGAAATGTGTGACAAAGACCACAAGACCAATGAAACAAACAATTCCTTTACAAGAGACATAAAAAAAAACTCTCCAGGAGAAAATAATAACTTTTTTTATTGTTATTATTTCTCCTGAGACAATCTGTATGACTCACCAGAAATGTGCTATTTATGAATGGAAAAAAGTCAAACACAGAGAATGATTAAAATCACGGTTAAAGGCCCAAACATCCCCAGAACATCTGGCTTTGTACAGATTGAAGGATAAACTAGAAAATTTGCATTTCCTACGAAAATGCACGTGTGAATGCCTTAGTGCCGCTCCGCCCTTCTCGTGGCGACCGCGGGAAGTCGAGCTAGTCCACCCTGAAACACTCTCGTGCCTTTCCCGTACCCGTTCGGCACCCAATGTATGCACCCAATTTGGTCCACATTCCAAAATGGCCGCCTTCCCATTTATCGTACAATGTTGATGCCAGAGGGTTTTCTGTGCGTCTTGGTGAATCGGGGAAGTGTACGAAATTTCATGATCCTACGTGAAACTAAGGCCAATGCGGAGGGTAATTTGAAATATTCTAGGTGGCGCTCTTGAGCCCTTTCTGTTGCAATTTTGGCCACGCCCCCAAAATATGTAATTTTTCACCAGTCCTGACGAGTCTGCCAAATTTGGTGAGTTTTGGGATATGATAAAGCTCCCAAAAGGCCAAACGTATTGTGACGGCGTTACGTCTGATTCGCCACATCGCCACGCCCACATGCTCCACCCAAAACAACCAGTCGTGGAAAGCTTGTTACAGCAACATGTCTTCGGTCACTGGACAGACCGTCACGCTGATTAGGTAACAGGTGTCCGATCGGGATGTTCAATGTACAACTGTACACTTCCTGTTGTGAGGGGGCGTGGCTTAATTATTGTCATGATTTGACCATTCAGTATTGCAGGGGACCGGATGTGGGTCAATCACTGAAGGTTTGATGTATTAGACTGTTTTCGTGTAGGTGCTATTAGTGTTTCGTTTGTGACGGCGTGACGGCTGATTCGCCACATCGCCACGCCCACATGCTCCACCCAAAACGGTCAGTGTTGGAAAGCTTGTTACAGCAACATGTCTTCGGTCACTGGACAGACCGTCCCGCTGATTAGGTAACAGGTGTCCGATCGGGACGTTCAATGTATAACTGTACACTTCCTGTTGTGAGGGGGCGTGGCTTAATTAATGTCATGATTTGACCATTCAGTATTGTAGGGGACCGGTTGTGGGTCAATCACTGAAGGTTTGATGTATTAGACGGTTTTCGTGTAGGTGCTATTAGTGTTTCGTTTTTCATGGCGAGATTCCTAACTTTGAGGCCAGGCCACGCCCCTTCAGCATATATGAAAACGCGAGGTTTTGATAATTTTTTACTCCCCCATGTCTGAGTGATGAGTCTGCCAAATTTGGTGAGATTTAGGATATGATAAATCCTCCAAAAGGCCATTTCATTTTAGCTCCATTCATTTTCAATGGGAAAAAAATGGCCGAAAAGGCTTAATATTTCAAAAAGCGAAAGTTGCAACATTACCAAAAGTCATAGCTGGATTGTCCTGAACGAGCTGAACATTTTGATATATGAATCGTTGAAATGGCACAAATACTCTAGGAGGAGTAGGACGCCAAAAAACGTACGGATGGAAGATAGTAACATCTATAAAGAATAATAATAACTAGAAAAACCGCATTTCCTACGAAAATGCACGTGTGAATGCCTTAGCGCCGCTCCGCCCTTCTCGCGGCGACCGCGGGAAGTCGAGCTGGTCCACCCCGAAACGCTCTCGTGCCTTTCCCGTACCCGTTCGGCACCCAGTGCGTGCACTCAATTTGGTCCACATTCCAAAATGGCCGCCTTCCCATTTATCGTACAACGTTGACGCCAGAGGGTTTTCTGTGCGTCTTGGTGAATTGGACAAGTGTACCAAATTTCATGATCCTACGTGAAACTAAGGCCAATGCGGAGGGTAATTTGAAATATTCTAGGTGGCGCTCTTGAGCCGTTTCTGTTGCAATTTTGGCCACGCCCCCAAAATATGTAATTTTTCACCAGTCCTGACGAGTCTGCCAAATTTGGTGAGTTTTGGGATATGATAAAGCTCCCAAAAGGCCAAACGTATTGTGACGGCGTTACGTCTGATTCGCCACATAACCACGCCCACATGCTCCACCCAAAACGGTCAGTGTTGGAAAGCTTGTTACACCAACATGTCTTCGGTCACTGGACACACCGTCACGCTGATTAGGTAACAGGTGTCCGATCGGGACGTTCAATGTACAACTGTACACTTCCTGTTGTGAGGGGGCGTGGCTTAATTAATGTCATGATTTGACCATTCAGTATTGCAAGTGACCGGATGTGGGTCAATCACTGAAGGTTTGATGTATTAGACAGTTTTCGTGTAGGTGCTATTAGTGTTTCGTTTGTGACGGCGTTACGTCTGATTCGCCACGTCGCCACGCCCACATGCTCCACCCAAAACGGTCAGTGTTGGAAAGCTTGTTACAGCAACATGTCTTTGGTCACTGGACAGACCGTCATGCTGATTAGTCAACAGGTGTCCGATCGGGACCTTCAATGTACAACTGTACACTTCCTGTTGTGAGGGGGCGTGGCTTAATTAATGTCATGATTTGACCATTCAGTATTGTAGGGGACCGGTTGTGGGTCAATCACTGAAGGTTTGATGTATTAGACGGTTTTCGTGTAGGTGCTATTAGTGTTTCGTTTTTCATGGCGAGATGCCTAACTTTGAGGCCAGGCCACGCCCCTTCAGCATATATGAAAACGCAAGGTTTTGATAAATATTTACTCCCCCATGTCTGAATGATGAGTCTGCCAAATTTGATGAGTTTTAGGATACGATAAAGCCCCCAAAAGGCCATTTCATTTTAGCTCCATTCATTTTCAATGGGAAAAAAATGGCCGAAAAGGCTAAATATCTCAAAAAGCTAAAGTTGCACCATTACCAAAAGTCATTGCTGGATTGTCCTGAACGAGCTGAACATTTTGATATATGATATGTTGAAATGGCACGAAAACTGTAGGAGGAGTAGGACGCCAAAAAACGTACGGACGGAAGATAGTAACATATAAGAATAATAATAATAACTAGAAAATTTGCATTTCCTACGAAAATGCACGTGTGAATGCCTTAGCGCCGCTCCGCCCTTCTCGTGGCGACCGCGGGAAGTCGAGCTAGTCCACCCTGAAACACTCTCGTGCCTTTCCCGTACCCGTTCGGCACCCAATGTATGCACCCAATTTGGTCCACATTCCAAAATGGCCGCCTTCCCATTTATCGTACAATGTTGATGCCAGAGGGTTTTCTGTACGTCTTTGTGAATTGGACAAGTGTACCAAATTTCATGATCCTACGTGAAACTAAGGCCAATGCGGAGGGTAGTTTGAAATATTCTAGGTGGCGCTCTTGAGCCGTTTCTGTTGCAATTTTGGCCACGCCCCCAAAATATGTAATTTTTCACCAGTCCTGACGAGTCTGCCAAATTTGGTGAGTTTTGGGATATGATAAAGCTCCCAAAAGGCCAAACGTATTGTGACGGCGTTACGTCTGATTCGCCACATCGCCACGCCCACATGCTCCACCCAAAACGGTCAGTGTTGGAAAGCTTGTTACATCAACATGTCTTTGGTCACTGGAAAGACCGTCATGCTGATTAGGTAACAGGTGTCCGATCGGGACCTTCAATGTACAACTGTACACTTCCTGTTGTGAGGGGGCGTGGCTTAATTAATGTCATGATTTGACCATTCAGTATTGCAGGGGACCGGATGTGGGTCAATCACTGAAGGTTTGATGTATTAGACAGTTTTCGTGTAGGTGCTATTAGTGTTTCGTTTGTGACGGCGTTACGTCTGATTCGCCACGTCGCCACGCCCACATGCTCCACCCAAAACGGTCAGTGTTGGAAAGCTTGTTACAGCAACATGTCTTCGGTCACTGGACAGACCGTCCCGCTGATTAGGTAACAGGTGTCCGATCGGGACCTTCAATGTATAACTGTACACTTCCTGTTGTGAGGGGGCGTGGCTTAATTAATGTCATGATTTGACCATTCAGTATTGTAGGGGACCGGTTGTGGGTCAATCACTGAAGGTTTGATGTATTAGACAGTTTTCGTGTAGGTGCTATTAGTGTTTCGTTTTTCATGGCGAGATGCCTAACTTTGAGGCCAGGCCACGCCCCTTCAGCATATATGAAAACGCGAGGTTTTGATAAATATTTACTCCCCCATGTCTGAATGATGAGTCTGCCAAATTTGGTGAGTTTTAGGATACGATAAAGCCCCCAAAAGGCCATTTCATTTTAGCTCCATTCATTTTCAATGGGAAAAAAATGGCCGAAAAGGCTAAATATCTCAAAAAGCTAAAGTTGCACCATTACCAAAAGTCATTGCTGGATTGTCCTGAACGAGCTGAACATTTTGATATATGATATGTTGAAATGGCACGAAAACTGTAGGAGGAGTAGGACGCCAAAAAACGTACGGACGGAAGATAGTAACATATAAGAATAATAATAATAACTAGAAAAGTCGCATTTCCTGCGAAAATGCACGTGTGAATGCCTTAGCGCCGCTCCGCCCTTCTCGCGGCGATCGCGGGAAGTCCAGCTAGTCCAACCTGAAACACTCTCGTGCCTTTTCCGTACCCGTTCGGCACCCAACGCATGCACCCAATTTGGTCCACTTTCCAAAATGGCCGCCTTCCCATTTATCGTACAACGTTGATGCCAGAGGGTTTTCTGTGCGTCTTGGTGAATTGGACAAGTGTACCAAATTTCATGATCCTAAGTGAAACTAAGGCCAATGCGGAGGGTAGTTTGAAATATTCTAGGTGGCGCTCTTGAGCCGTTTCTTTTGCAATTTTAGCCACGCCCCTAAAATATGTAATCTTTCACCAGTCCTGATGAGTCTGCCAAATTTTGTGAGTTTTGGGATATGATAAAGCCCCCAAAAAGCCAAACGTATTGTGACGGCGTTACGTCTGATTCGCCACATCGCCACGCCCACATGCTCCACCCAAAACGGTCAGTGTTGGAAAGCTTGTTACAACAACATGTCTTTGGTCACTGGACAGGCCGTCACGCTGATTAGGTAACAGGTGTCCGATCGGGACGTTCAATGTACAACTGTACACTTCCTGTTGTTAGGGGGCGTGGCTTAATTATTGTCATGATTTGACCATTCAGTATTGCAGGGGACCGGATGTGGGTCAATCACTGAAGGTTTGATGTATTAGACAGTTTTCGTGTAGGTGCTATTAGTGTTTCGTTTGTGACGGCGTTACGTCCGATTCGCCACATCGCCACGCCCACATGCTCCACCCAAAACGGTCAGTGTTGGAAAGCTTGTTACAGCAACATGTCTTCGGTCACTGGACAGACCGTCACGCTGATTAGGTAACATGTGTCCGATCGGGACGTTCAATGTACAACTGTACACTTCCTGTTGTGAGGGGGCGTGGCTTAATTAATGTCATGATTTGACCATTCAGTATTGCAGGGGACTGGTTGTGGGTCAATCACTGAAGGTTTGATGTATTAGACGGTTTTCGTGTAGGTGCTATTAGTGTTTCGTTTTTCATGGCGAGATGCCTAACTTTGAGGCCAGGCCACGCCCCTTCAGCATATATGAAAATGCGAGGTTTTGATCATTTGTTACTCCTGCATGTCTGAGTGATGAGTCTGCCAAATTTGGTGAGTTTTAGGGTATGATAAAGCCCCCAAAAGACCATTTCATTTTAGCTCCATTCATTTTCAATGGGAAAAAAATGGCCGAAAAGGCTTAATATTTCAAAAAGCGCAACTTGCAGCATTACCAAAAGTCATAGCTGGATTGTCCTGAACGAGCTGAACATTTTGATATATGAATCGTTGAAATGGCACAAATACTCTAGGAGGAGTAGCGTGCCAAAAAACGTACGGACGGAAGATAGTAACTATAATAAATATAAACACAATCTCTATAGTGTGAATGCCTTGTTGGCATTCACACAACTAGATTGCATTTCCTGAGAAAATGCATGTGTGAATGCCAAAATGGCCGCTTCACCCAACTTGCATGTTCAATCAAAATGGCCGCTTCACCTAAAGCATGATAGAGAATGTTTATGGCTACAACCTCACCAAATTTCGGCTCTCTATGTAAAAAGATGGCCGAGTTAAAGCAATTTGAAAAGAGCGTTGGCAGCCATCAGCTGAAATTGGTCAAAAACAGCTGAACAACAGCTAAAACAAGCAGAAAATATCTTAAATTACCAGAAGGAAGTTGGTAGAACATGGTTTTGCTGAATTAGGCTGAAAAAAGTTGGATTGATTAAAAAAAATTGTTTGAAATAGCTGAAAAAGGTGAAATTTGCATAAACAGCTAAATACTAGCTAAAATAGCAAAAATATCTTAATCTTTCAAAAATTATCTGAAAGGAGCATAATGATCTGAAATTAGCAGAAATAAGTCAGAAGAAGTACAAAAATGTTGAAGTAAGCTGCATAAAGCTGAAAAGAGCGCAAAGCAGTTGAAGAAACAGCTGAAATTAGCTGAAAGTAGCTGAATTTTTTTTAAAATTTGTACAAGGAAGCTGAAGGAAGCTGAGTTGGTCCAAAATGTGAAAGGAGTAGTGAAATATTGTAATGAGTTCCAAAGATATCAAGGGTGTAAAATGAGCTCATTGAGTTCATTTGAGCTCCATTCATTTTCAATGGGAAAAAAATGGCCGAAAAGGCTGAATATTTCAAAAAGCTAAAGTTGCACCAATACCAAAAGTCATAGCCATCATGTCCTGAATGAGCTGAACATTTTGATATATGAATTGTTGAAATAGCACAAAAACTGTAGGAGGAGTAGCGTGCCAAAAAACGTACGGAATCAGGATAGTAACAGATGTAATTGTAACACTAGATTGCATTTCCTGAGAAAATGCATGTGTGAATGCCAAAATGGCCGCTTCACCCAACTTGCATGTTCAATCAAAATGGCCGCTTTACCTAATGTGCTTATTAAATCAAAATGGCTAACTTGTCTACTTAAATTGTAGAACCAAAATGGTAACAA
The DNA here is from genome assembly GCA_038048925.1 of Garcialebias charrua. Taxonomy (NCBI): domain Eukaryota; kingdom Metazoa; phylum Chordata; class Actinopteri; order Cyprinodontiformes; family Rivulidae; genus Garcialebias; species Garcialebias charrua. The sequence goes on along the minus strand of JBBPBX010065402.1, from coordinate 3,627 downwards.
TACATGCATTGACTTACTTCGCAAGGCAATTAACTGCCTTGTATATTGAACCAAAATGGCCACTTCACCTAATTTGCATATTCAATCAAAATGGCCGTTTCACCTAATGCATGATAAAGAATGTCCATAGCTACAACCTCACCAAATTTCGGCTCTCTATGAATAAATATGGCTGATTTAAAGCCATTTGAAAGTAGCGTTGGTGGCCATCTTGGATTTTACAGTATTTTTAATGTTTTGCTTTGTCGGCCATCTTGGATTTTTGATTTGGATTCCGTACATGATAGGGGATTCCCTTAGCTACAACCTCACCAAATTTCGGCTCTCTATGTATAATGATGGCTGAGTTAAAGCATTTGAAATTAGCGTTGGCGGCCATCTTGGATTTTACAGTATTTTTAATGTTTTGCTTTGTCTGCCATCTTGGATTTTTGATTTGGATTCCGTACATGATAGAGGATTCCCTCAGCTACAACCTCACCAAATTTCAGCTCTCTATGAATAAAGATGGCTGAGTTAAAGCCATTTGAATGTAGCGTTGGCGGCCATCTTGGATTTTTACAGTTTTTTAATGTTTTACTTTGTCGGCCATCTTGGATTTTTGATTTGGATTCCGTACATGATAGATAATGTCCTCAGCTACAACCTCACCAAATTTCGGCTCTCTGTGTATAATGATGGCTGAGTTAAAGCCATTTGAAAGTAGCGTTGGCGGCCATCTTGGATTTTTGATTTTGATATTGCATTTGATAGGAAACATTCTCAGCTATCACTACACCAAGTTTCAGCTCAATATCACTAAAATTGACCATTTTATGGTATTTTTAGTTTTTGCATTGTCGGCCATCTTGGATTTTTTTTTTGGATTCTATACATGATAGATGATGTCCTTAGCTACAACCTCACCAAATTTCAGCTCTCTATGTATAAAGATGGCTGAGTTATAGCCATTTGAATGTTGTGTTGGCGGCCATCAGCTGAAATTGGTCAAAAACAGCTGAATATTATCTAATATATCAGAAATAGTCTTAAATTAGCAGCAGGATTTAGTAAGAGCTTAATTGGGAATAATCTGAAACATCTTAAACAATCTGAAATCTGAAATAATCTGAAATAAGCAAAAAAAGTGGAAATTATCTGAAAAAAGCTTAAGATAGCATAAACAGCTGAATATTATCTAAAGTAGCAGAAATAAGCTTCAATTATCTGAAGTAATTAGAAATAGCATAATTGTGAATAATCTGAAATATCTGAAACAATCTGAAATCTGAAAAAATCTGAACTAAGCAGAAATAAGCAAAATAAAGTTGAAATTATCTGAAAAAAGCTTAAGATAGCAAAAACAGCTGAATATTATCTGAAATAGCAGAAAGAAGCTTAAATGTCTTAGAAATTAGTAGAGAGAGTACATTTTTGCAGAATTTGGCTGGAAAAAGTTGAAATGAGTTCAAATAATGTGGAATGTGTTGAAACAAGCCTAAATTAGCATAAAAACAGCTTAATAGTAGCTAAAATAGCAGAAGAAGCTGAAACTAGCAGAAATAAGCACAAAGCAGCATAATATGAAGTATCTGAAACAATCTGAAATTGAAAAAAATCTGAAATAAGTAGAAATAAGCAAAATAAAGTTGAAAATATCTGAATAAAGCTGAAATTGGCCAAAAACAGCTGAACAACAGCTAAAACAAGCAGAAACAATCTTAAATTACCAGAAGGAAGTTGGTAGAGCATGGTTTTGCTGAATTAGGCTGAAAAAAGTTGGATTGATTAAAAAAAATTGTTGAAATAGCTGAAAAAGCTGAAACTATCATAAAACAGCTAAATAGTAGCTAAAATAGCTAAAATATCCCAATCTTTCAAAAATTATCTGAAAGGAGCATAATGATCTGAAGTTAGCAGAAATAAGTCAGTAGAAGTACAAAAATGTTGAAGTAAGCTGCATAAAGCTGAAAAGAGTGCAAAGCAGTTGAAAAAACAGCTGAAATTAGCTGAAAGTAGCTGAAATATTTTTAAAAAAATGTACAAGGTAGCTGAAGGAAGCTAAGCTGGTCCAAAATGTGAAAGGAGTAGTGAAATATTCTAAAGAGTTCCAAAGATATCAAGGATGAAAAATTAGCTCCATTCATTTTCAATGGGGAAGAAAATGGCCGAAAAGGCTAAATAATTCAAAAAGCTAAAGTTGCACCAATACCAAAAGTCATAGCACCCATGTCCTAATTGAGCTGAACGTTTTGATATATGGATTGTAGAAATAGCACAAAAACTGTAGGAGGAGTAGCGTGCCAAAAAACGTACGGAATCAGGATAGTAACCGGAATAATAATAACTAGATTGCATTTCCTGAGAAAATGCATGTGTGAATGCCAAAATGGCCGCTTCACCCAACTTGCATGTTCAATCAAAATGGCCGCTTTACCTAATGTGCTTATTAAATCAAAATGGCTACCTTACCTACTTAATTGTAGAACCAAAATGGTAACAATACATGCATTGACTTACTTTGCAAGGCGATTAACTGCCTTGTATATTGAACCAATATGGCGGCTTCACCTAATTTGCATGTTCAATCAAAATGGCCGCTTCACCTAATGTATGTTAGAGATTGTCCATAGCTACAACCTCACCAAATTTCAGCTCTCTATGAATAAAGATGGCTGAGTTAAAGCCATTTGAAAGTAACATATGCAGCCATCAGCTGAAATTGGTCAAAAACAGCTGAACAACAGCTAAAACAAGCAGAAAATATCTTAAATTACCAGAAGGAAGTTGGTAGAACATGGTTTTGCTGAATTAGGCTGAAAAAAGTTGGATTGATAAAAATTTTTTGTTGAAATAGCTGAAAAAGCTGAAATTTGCATAAACAGCTAAATAGTAGCTAAAATCGCAAAAATATCTTAATCTTTTAAAAATTAGCTGAAAGGAGCAAAATAATCTGAAATTAGCATAAATAAGTCAGTAGAAGTACAACAATGTTGAAGTAAGTTGCATTAAGCTGAAAAGATTGCAAAGTCATTGAAGAAACAGCTGAAAGTAGCTGAAAGTAGCCGAAATATTTTTAAAAAATGTACAAGGTAGCTGAAGGAAGCTGAGTTGGTCCAAAATGTGAAAGGAGTAGTGAAATATTGTAATGAGTTCCAAAGATATCAAGGGTGTAAAATGAGCTCATTGAGTTCATTTGAGCTCCATTCATTTTCAATGGGAAAAAAATGGCCGAAAAGGCTGAATATTTCAAAAAGCTAAAGTTGCACCAATACCAAAAGTCATAGCCATCATGTCCTGAATGAGCTGAACATTTTGATATATGAATTGTTGAAATAGCACAAAAACTGTAGGAGGAGTAGCGTGCCAAAAAACGTACGGAATCAGGATAGTAACAGATGTAATTGTAACACTAGAAAAACCGCATTTCCTGCGAAAATGCACGTGTGAATGCCTTAGCGCCGCTCCGCCCTTCTCGTGGCGACCGCGGGAAGTCCAGCTGGTCCACCCTGAAACGCTCTCGTGCCTTTCCCGTACCCGTTCGGCACCCAATGCGTGCACCCGATTTGGTCCACATTCCAAAATGGCCGCCTTCCCATTTATCGTACAACGTTGACGCCAGAGGGTTTTCTGTGCGTCTTGGTGAAT
>JBBPBX010065401.1:2172-17421 GCA_038048925.1 Garcialebias charrua | reverse complement strand
AATATCTACCACAAAATTTCCTCCAGTAGCTGGCACTCAGCCACGCCCACAGGCTGTTGATAGATAAAGATAGATGGGCACTGACATGACTGAGACTAAAACAACAGGACAGAGCTACAGCGGCTCAAAGAGACGTGGACAACTAAAGACAAGTGTTGGAGACACGAGAGTGACCGACACAGAGTGAAGGCTGGAGCTGAGCTCACTTATCACACTCTCACACTGTAGACGAACAGATACAGCATGGGATGGGCTTGAATGCTCTGAAAGTATCCTGGCATTATTGATGCATGTGTTTAGTACTTTTTTTTCTTTCCCAGGGTTGTAGTTTGTAGTATAATGTTTTACCTGAGTGGCTCTCTGGAGTGTGTCCTCGCATTAATTGGGAAAGTGCAGCTGCTTGTGTGGACACAACAAGGCCACAAAAATCTTTTCAGTTTTACTGATTGTAAGTGTACTCTTTTTAAAAAGATTTATACTATTAATATTGTAGTGACAACATTTATTGTTAGGCTTCTTGATCTGGGACCTGAGTCCAAATTGTATACCATAAACATGCACGTGAGCTGCATGACTATAAAAAAAATCCTTGAATCCATGAACATCGAAGATGTTTTATAAATGAAAACTGGGAAGGGAATAAGTGTTGCTGCTGGATCTAAAAGTTGAGCACTTTAAATAAGCTTACATGTTTATAATAATGTTTACTTTCTGCTGAGCCAGAAAAAAATAATCTGTATTTTTTTTTTGCCCAAAACTTTTCAGTTTTTTTATTTACGTTTTATGTTGTACAATTTTTATATGCAAACCCGTTCCCCAGTGCTCCCATTGCAACAGCGCAACTCTGTTGCCTCAGAAAAAAGTTTTAGTTTCTCTTCTGCAAACTCTTTGAAACTGTGTCAAAAGTACTCGTCTTCACAGAAAGATGCACCTGCATGTGCAACAAACCTGAAATGTTCTAAATATTTTATAGAGAAAAATAGCCAGCCTAGAAAAAAAAAGCTTTTTTTTTTGTCGAACGATATCACTAGACAGCAAGTATGTGAGAATTGTTGGTTTTACATTAAAACAAATCCCCACATACAAAACATACTTGTTTTAAATCAATTTTAAATTTAAATTTATATATGTTCATTGCAATATTAAACTATTTTTCTAACATTTTGTCAATGTCAAGGTCAATGTTTCTTTATTGCCATTCGTATCATATGTGGTAAATGTGGTGGAACGAAATTGTGCACACAGGGTCCCAGTAACATCCAAAAATAAAATGTAAAGGAAAAACAATAATAAGATCTAAGATATGAACTAAGAATACGCTAAGCACGAGTAGTACTAAAACAATATGCCAAACAACAGCAGCACAAACATTAGTCTGTCTGAGCAGATGAGTACGAAAGAACACAGCAGCATGAAATAAATCAGCAGCATGAGATCAGCAACATAGATAGTCAGCAGCACATATCAACAATCAAGTGGCATTACAGTGATTATTTCAGTGATTATTCTGGTTAGAGATTCATGAGTCTAACAGCCTCAGGGTAGAAGCTGTTCTTTAGTCTAGTGGTTCTACACTTAATGCTCCTCAATCTCCTGCCTGAGGGGAGCGGGGCTAAAAGTGTGTGTGCTGGGTGAGTGGGGTCCTTCATGATGCAGGTGGCCCTCTTCCGGCATCTGGAGGTGTAGATGTCTGTCATAGTGGGGAGACTGACTCCAACATCTTCTGTGCAGCCTTCACTACTCTCTGCAAAGCTTTTCTTCCTGCAGCTGTGCAGCCTCCATGCCACATGTTGATGCTGGAGCACAGGATGCTCTCCACTGAACACCTGTAGAAGGAGGTGAGGACTGAGCTTCTCAGACAAGTTCGTCTCAGCCACCTGATGAAGTAGAGTATTTGATTAGTTTTGTCGTCTTCTTCACATCGATGTGAAGGTTGTTCTTCCTGTAGAAGCTCTCCAGGTTTTCCACCTCCTGTCTGTAGCTGGACTCATTGTTATGCACCCCGTGGTTTTTAGATATTTAAACACCCTTGTTTTTGTTTATCTTGGCAACAGCCTGCTGCAGCCTGCCTAGTTCCATGAAGAACTCACCATATTGTTACCCAGCCTGTTTTATTCAAGCTTGATTAATCAGTGCTGCTGCATCACCTGCTGGTCCTGCCTATAAATTCCTTAGACAGAGGTCCACAGTGGCGGAGGTTTGTTGAAAGCCAGCTGAGGTTGGTAGATACAAGTGGAGGCTTGTTGGAACAACTTGAAACCTACTGAAGGTAACTAAGCTTGAGGAAAGCAGCCGCTATGCTGTACTGTGTGTGTGTTCAGGAGTGTCCTCCGTCCACCCTGGCCATGGTGCATTGAGCTCTTGTGAGGAGTTGAAGTTGAGCAGGTGCATGCTCATGTGGACTCTAGGTTAACTAGAGTAGAGCATGTTGGAGCACTGGTAGTGCTTGTTTAACCTCTAGTTTTGCTTAGAGGTGAGGATCTGAGCCGTCGTGACTCACATGCGTATTATTTGGATCTCAGAGAGCTCTGTTGGTGCGTCTGTCTGTAAGGGACAGCCGTTGTGTGTTGGGTTATCTTTCTTCTCCAATATTTTCAGAACTTTTCATGATCAGGTGAGCTTGGTAGTCCAGTTTTCGTCTTTTGTTTATCTTTAGGACGGGACGGGTTGTTTTGGACAGGTAGAACACTGTTTGGACAGGCTTTGACAGCTCTGCATAGAGTTGGCCCTGCCTGAACGGCATTATTTTCAGATTGGACAGCTCACCTGGTCCATCTTTCTGTTGCTACTTTTTTGTGTGTGTCGTGGGATGCCAGAAGAAGGTGACGGTGAGCTCCAGACCTGAGGAAGCTGCCGGAGAAGACCTCGTCTGCGGCCAGAAGACCTTTAGTTTGGTTAAATAAAGTTTGTTTAAACCTTTTTCTTGTGTCCTACGTCCACTAAATATGTCTCTGACTCTCCGGGTCGTAACACTCATCATTGTTTGTGATGCATCCCGCCATCGCTTTATCATCTGCAAACTTTACAATGTGACAGCCTGGATGGGTGGCTGCACAATCATACGTGAGCAGAGTGAACAGGCGGGGGCTCAACACACAGCCCTGGGGGGAGCCTGAGGGTTATGGTGGAGAAGTTGTGGATCCTCACAGATTGAGGTCTATTTGTTAAGAAGTCCAGGACCCAGTTGCAAATGGAGGTGCTTAGTCCTAGTGTGAGTAGTTTGTCCATCAGGGTCTGGGGGAATCATGGTGTTGAAGGCAGATGTGAAGTCCACAAAGAGCATTCGGACATAGGACTCCTTCTGCTTCAGGCGGGTGAGAGCAGTGTGGACCACAGAGGAGATGGTGTCTTCTGTTGATCGATTCTCGTTGTATACATACTGGTGAGGATCCTCGCTGATGTTGATTGTTGTTCTGATGCAGGCCATGGCCAGTCTTTCAAAGCATTTAGCGACTATCAGGGTGAGGGCTACCCCTTATAGTGCCTCAACAGAGCTGGAATTTGTGTCACTGATATTTTGTTGAAAAAAATAGTTTGAAGTAAAAAACATTTGAACAGAAGACAGAAAACATAAATGCAGATAATACCAGGAGAGTTGTAGACATTTACTGATGTACAATCATCCATTCCAAAGGCCTGAAGAAAGTTTTACAGATCTAAAAAAGCTAAGTCTGGTCCTCTGGACATCAAAAACCAAACGAAAACAAAGCAAAAAAAGTGTAGAAACGTTTCGTATTTCGTCCATTTTTTGCCTTTTTTTTTTGAATGTCTAGAGGACCAGACTTAGCTTTTTTAGATTTTTCTACCTGGATTATTGAGCAGGCATCAGGATAAAGTTTTACAGAGTACATGCATTGATGAATGGGCTTATATTCACGATGCAGTGCCATCAAAATGCAGGTGTCTGGGTCGTCTTATATTACTTCTCATCACAGTCATTAAATGAGCTGAGGCAGAGGGGAACTTGCAATAAAACACAGAAAATTTGACAAATTGTATGTTACAACAAACATGCTAAATGGTAAAAGAAATAAATGCACTTTAGTCTAATTTTTTTTTTGCTAATAGACAATAAGCGATGACACCCAGAGCTTTGTTCTTTTAGCAAATTTTGTGTTTATTGCACCTAAATTCAAACAAAACAATTTTAGCCTATTTGAAAAAGCCATTTTTGATTTTTTTTAATTATATCTAGTCTAACAGTCTATCGTCAAAATTTATTTTTGTTTCGTATTTTGCCTTTTAGAGCTGAAACAACTTCAGTTACAAGAATACAAAGTGGTTACTCGAAAAGAAATGTGTTGTTTTTCTGTGCCGTATTGATTAGCAAGTGCATATTTTGCCTCTTTTTTTCGTGTTTTTCTACTAAGGGCAGTTGTTCTTCAAATTCTTTTTGGTTTTGTACATCAAAAGAAATTATTTGCAGCCTTGATGGTTTGAGATTGTTGTGTTTTAGTTTAACAATACACCAATTAGTTTCCATCTGATCCAAAGTCAGCAGTCACAGCTGTAGCAGGAAGAGTGCAGCAGGACAGATCAGTTAGAGGCAAAACAGGGATCTAAAACAAGGTAACAAATATCATGTTTGAGCTGCAGCAGTGACAAAAGTTACAACAGCTTTATGTCGCTTGATAAAATACTTTGTAAATTGTTCAGTTTTGATCTCAGTTTTGTTATTTTCAGTGTGATTCGATAATCTGTTGGGCTAAATTTACCATCAGTCGCATATTTCTGGATTTTTTTTTTTTTTTTTTGTTATTTTTGGCAATACATGTAGGTCATAACTGTGTGAATTATTAGCTAGGATGCAGGCAGGCAGGTAGGTACGTCTTATTGACTTTGTTAGTCTCTTGCACAGTCTATCATTAAATTTAGTGCTAACCTCAAACCCCACCACACCCCCCATTCCTAGCACATTTCTCAACGGAATAACTGCAGAATGTCAGGTAATTATCACATCCACACGTTGACACATTTGGCAATTTTAGCATTTTAGATTTGCACATTGTAGCATCTTCTTCCCACAGCTGCTCTGCTCATGGGTCACATCAGTGGATCACCTCAGCTTTGCAACCTCTTCTGTCACACCACCCACTGAATATCTTTCTTCACTACATCTATGAACCAAAAACATTGTACTGTATAATGATGGGCTCTGTTTCTCATAGTGAAGCCATCATATTAGTTTACGAGTGCTGCCATATTGTATTTTTAAACCCAGAGTCAGCACAACAGATGTGTGGGGTGAAAATCCCTAATTTCTCAAGCACAATAAATCATGGTGGCTTTAATGGCTTAAAAAACAGAAATATTTAACTAGCAGCATTAAGGAAAGACTAAATGACGTGGGTTATTACAAATTAAACAAAAGAGTCAAGGATTGGCAGCTGGAAATAACTTGTTTGGACCATTGTAGGTTTGCATGGCTTGGACAGTCTCTGTCTATATCTCTGTCTATGTCTGTCTCTGTCGGTCTCTCTATCTGCATTGTTTCTTTCTTTCTTTCTTTTAAACCATGGTAGACATAACTCTTAACAAAGTTTTTCTGAAACAGTCTAATATTGACTGACCAAAATCAGTAATTATTATTTAAATTTTACAAAAGGCTTTAGTATAATTTTAGAGTTCCATCATCTACAATACATTTGTACATGAATCAATAGAGGTCAACTCCTGAGGCTAATGTCCCATTTAGATACACAAACTTAAAGTCTATACTGCAACAAGCCTACACGTGTGATTGATTTCTTTTGGCTTTAACTTTTGTGTAACGTTCTTGTGTCCAGTTAATAATACAGTATATGTCAATGGTACACACATATGACAAAGTTAGTATGGTATAATGGTATGGTGAGCTCGTCTTTTACTTGAAAAAAGCATTAACGTTTAAAAGCTAAAGAATAATGGGCTTTACAGATAAAGCATAATGCAGACATATTCCCCATTTTTAGTATTCTACATTGATTTACAATGTAGCTGTTTTTTTCTTCTTTAATTTCTTAATATATTTTTCTTTAATTTATTGTTCTCAATCCATATGCTCTCTTCCATGATTGTCTATTGTTGGCATCATTCTTTGTTAAAATCAGGTCTCTCTTGTAAATGAGTCCCCGAGGCTCAATGAGACTAATCTGTATAAAGAAAGGTTGAATGAATGAACCTTGCCAGTTGTTTTACCTTTTATCTTCTCCCTGGTGGCTCCATATACAACATCCTTTCTTTAATTAATCTGATGTCCTTCCTCTGCTAATGTCCAACTCACCTCAGCCATTTGTCTCATTTGTCCCTCTGATACACACATTTATAATCATGCCTGTTTTGTCATAATCTGTCTTTTGTGTCTGTTTTATTTGGGTTTATCTAGTCTTTATTTCCTTTCCTGATCCTTGTGTTTGACTCTGTTCTTAGTGTGTGTCTCCCTCTTGTCTCTTCCAGCTATTGCTCCTCACATTAGCTTCTGCCATCACCTGTTGTCTCTTCCATCTGTTTGTCATTTGTTTGATGTTAATATGTGTACATAAGTCAGTGACTCCTGTTTTTTGTTGTCTGGGCATTGTCTCATGAAGGCTCCATGCTCCTGTTACATGTTCTGCACCACATCCTGGTTTTGTCTCCCTTAGTTTCCTCTCATGGTTCATGTACGTTGTTGGTGTCATATCAGCCCTTCATTTATTTTTTATTTTATTATTTTAAATTAAATTACTTTTAATTTTAAACCTGATTCCTCCGAGTCCTCCCTGCATTTTGGGTTCAACCACAACCTCATTACACATTTGGTCACTCTCAGTGAAAATATTTTAATCTTTTGTGTATTTATTTGAGCTCTATTTATGTTAGCACATTGAAGCTTTTATGTAGCATGCACTGAAAAATGGAAAATAACAAATATGGATAGCCATGATAGTGTTTTTGTACTCACATATATTACTGTATATTTATTCCATTGTGCCACGGGGAAAATGTTATTTTTTCATCAGACTTTTACTAGTTAATAAAAATGTTATAATTTCAGTTATTTGTGGAGTTTCAGACACTTTCCTCTTGTGGATGCTGCCAACACAAAGTCATTTATATGATGTTTTTACTGAAATAACTGTCTAACGACTGAGAGTTATGCTTAAGACATTTAATTTATGATGAAATGGAGGCATTTTTTCCCTCAGTCTATTAAGTTCACTCCTCTAATCAAATGCATAGTTTTGCTATTGTTAGGCAGCTGCTGGCTTACTTGCATGTCAAACCTAAAAGCTACTCAAAACCTGAAATAAAAAGTCATTCTGATGCTTTTACAGCTAAAGAACTCTCCTCTGAAATGGTCTTTACAGGTTATCCTTATTTGAACAGGCAGTATCATATATTCTCTACACATAAATGGGCTTTTTTCATTTAGCATTATCAGTCCAGATGGTTTTATCCTTTCAAATCATTATCATTGAGAGGAGGAAACATCACTTCCCTCGTCATATGGAATTGGCTCTCTGATTAAATGAGCTTTCATCATCTTTCTTACACACCCCTCCCTCCTGTGTGTATCCGCAGTCAGATCATCTTGCCTGCGAAGTCATCCGGTAATGATGCGAGTCACATTAGATGAATGGATAGGCTTACTAATCGCATAAAGCCTGTTAATTGGATGCATATTGTCATGGCAAACTATTATAGCATCATCAAGTATCGGTGCTGAAGTGGGCGGCGCTGCACTGAGGTTGCATTGGTAATGCTAACATAAAAGCAAATAGGCATGACAAATAAGATAGAGATGAACCCGAGGCCTTTTTCCTTGTGTTCTGCCTGTGTGTGTGTGTGTCACCTCTTTCTCCTAGTCTGTGTTCTCACACATTACTCTCCAATAACCGTTTCATAATTCCCAGACTGGAAAGCACTTCCTTCCTGCCATGGCTTCCTCCCTGCACACCTGAGGGAATTTCATCATATTTTTTCTAGTTAATTACCTCAAATATGCTGTCACTCTTATCTAATTATAACTTCATTCTCAGCATCTAGTCTCGGAAGGGTATGCTTTGAGATGAATCATTAAAAATCGGGTGTAGTTCCATGACCTCTGGAACTCCCATTGCGTTATCCAAACAGATGTCAAAAATTAGCGTTAGCTCTGACCTTGAATGGCTCATTGGGTTGCTATTAACAAAGATAAATAAGCAACGATTAAATACAGCTTGTATTATCATTTTTGGTTTGAGTTCGGACTGGTTTATTTAATGTGCTGTATGGTATTTGTGTGAATGTAAAAATCTGCAGAGGTCAAACCTGGTCAAAACTTAGTAATCAGAACTGTCAGTTTATGCATAAGACTTAACTACAATATTTTATTCTTGTCAAGTCTTTTTTTTTTTTTTTACTTAATGACATAATTGTACAGCACGTGCTGGTGAAGATTCTCAGTCGTCCAGGACATGATGAAATCAAAAAAGGCGTTCAATACAGGATCAACTGGACTTTATTTGTTGCAGAAAACGTTTCGACTTCTGTCCAGAAGTCTTTTTCAATTCTGAATGGAAGCTGTGAGAACGAGAAGTTTTATACAGGCTTACAAGTCACGCACCAACATATGAAATTGGAAACTGAAATAACACCACAAATTAACTAACATGCCCATTCTATTTAAATTGACAATTTGGGATGTGTCGTTTTGTCAATTTAAATAGAATGGGCATGTTAGTTAATTTGTGGTGTTATTTCAGTTTCCAATTTCATATGTTGGTGCGTGACTTGTAAGCCTGTATAAAACTTCTTGTTCTCACAGCTTCCATTCAGAATTGAAAAAGACTTCTGGACAGAAGTCGAAACGTTTTCTACAACAAATAAAGTCCAGTTGATCCTGTATTGAACGCCTTTTTTGAATTGTACAGCACATTTACTTGTATAAGCAAATGCAAACAACAGTTTGTTGTGGGCAAAATATTAATAAAATAATATAATGGAAAGTAATATGGATAAGTATCAAAAGGACTTTTGACAAGCTGAAGTCTTAAGGTTTTAATGTTGGTAAGAAAGTTGCCAACAGAGAAACAGAGGACTTAAGTATTTGATTTGTAGAGAGATGGAGTTGCATTCACATACAATAAATCAGCACTGAGTAGTAGAGCTAAAGTAAATTACAATGTCATCATTCATTCAACTGCAAGGACTGCATGACCTGAATTTTGTCATTTGAACTACACAGTACAGTAGTTGGTGAGCTGACATTGTGCAGCTCAGTTTTTTTTGTGATCCCATGTAGTGTGCACATCGACAACGCTTTACCATGAAAAAACTAATATTCCAAGTGTAGTGCTGAAGGCACAATAGACATACAGAAGACAACTGAACCATACAGAAACATAAATGTGGTGTCCTTATGTTTAAGGGACACAAAAACATCTACAATGGGATAATTTCTTAGTAGCATAGATACAAAAATATGTTTCCCTTTTTAATAACCGTGTTTCCATCTATTTTCATTTCAAATTTTGAGCTAATTTTTGAAATCTCGCAAATATGTAAATACAAATTAATGCGAATCAGAAGTGTTTCCATCAACCTGCTTGAAGCGCATCTACCAGGCCACGCACAGCGTCATTACGTCAGACGTCAGCGTCATTACGTCAGACGTCAGCGTTACGCATGTCTACAGTAAACAGGAAGTAGCGGTTGAAAACAGAACCCGACCACACATCTCGTCAAAATGGAGAGAATATTTCAGGTATGTGTTGCTATCGGGCAAGTTGTATTTATTCTGTCATGCCAACTAGTTTTAGCGATGTTACATGTTGTCCGGAGCGGAAACAGCTGATCAGTCACATGACGTGAATGTTCGCTACGGCAGAAATGAGTCGGCAAATCTGTTTCCATCTGTCGTTTTGCGCATCAGCTCTCTTTCGAAACCCCCAAAAACCACCTCAAGCGAGCGTATCAACTTTTGAGCGAATTAGAGGAAGTTAACTCGAATTTTGCTGTTTCCATTCAGCTTTTCTGATGCGATGCTTCAAAATGTGCATCTAGAAACCATGATGGAAACACGGCTAATGACAAGATAAAACAATCTGAAAAAGAAAAAAGTTTCAATCTACAAAGTACACTGTAGTTAAATTATATTCAAATAAATTCCTAAATAGCACCAGGCTTGTGGACTCTTCTGATTTTTGAAAGCAATTTAATACCTCACCTTAAATTCAACAGTTTTAGGGTACATTTCGTAGTTTACACTGTTTTATCTATTTTCTTCAAAAAAAAAAAAATGAAAATAACAACCGCACCAAAAACTGTTGAAGTATATTAATTATTCCCAGCCTGTACATTTAGTTTTACAGCTTGCAATTGACAGTGAAATCCAGCTCCTTACCGGGTCACAGGAGTCGCTGTTGCCCAGGGTTTCTGTGGCCTCTCGCACCGAGAATGCTTGACATTCTCTGTGACACCCTGAACACTTCTGCTTCCTCTTATCTCGCTGATCTTCTGCAGCCATATGTCCCACGGCGCTCTGAGGTCAGCAGATCAGATGCTTGTATGGTGTAGTTACACCGAACAGCTTTTCAACCTCCAAAAAGCTTGACACGCACGCAAGTGGACGCACTTGTGAATGCAGCGTGTTCGGAGCTGAACGCCAGAACGCGAAACAGCTGCTGGGTGTGTGGGAGGAGCTTACCGGTATACAGAGCCCTGCGCACAGAGTCTTGCGCACTCCGCCAGGCGAGGAGCCTTTTATTTCCGTCTCTGTGGAGCACACTTGACTGGTCGTGAAGGAATTGTCGCGAACACACAGCTACAATGAGTTTCTCTTCCATAGTACACGACTCGCGGGTCTTTTCTGTGACCAACAAACAATACGTCACATAGTGCGCGCGCACCCTCATTTCCGCGTCACACAGGGACTCTCGCGCTCTCTTCTCCTCCTCTCTTCTCCTCCTCTCTTCTCCCCCCGACACTCCCTGATTGGTTGACACACCAACCAATCAGGTAGAGTTGAGCGGCGTTTGAAAGTTTGAACCGCGAAATGTTCAGCATGTTGAATGCGCGGTTTGGAGGCTGAAGCCGGTTCACGTGCACGGAAAAACGCTTCTCAGCACGCTCAACACGCACGCGACATGACGCCAGACGCCAGGAGGTGCCTGGAAGCGCGTCCCCCATTGACTTTACATGTAAACTGGACGCTCCTGCTGCTCAAACGCTGCTTGGTGTGACTACACCATTATTTGTTTGAGGAACTTGTTTTATGCTCAGCGGTGACAGGGCCTTCTCTGTTGTAGGTTTAAAACTGTGGAATGACTTACCACTGCTTGTCAGGCAGGCTCCCTCTTTAACTGTTTTTGTCTCATTTAACGACTCACTTTTATTCCATGGCTTTTTACACTGTGTGAGTTCTATAAAGTCATTTAGTTATTATCTTTATCTTTTTGGATCTGTGTATTTTATCCTTTACTGTACTTGTTTAGTTTTTTATGTATATCACTTGGGTGCGTCTTGTCGCTGTTTTAAGTGCTTTATAAATAAAGTGGTATGGTCTGGTAGGTCTTCAGTCCATCACTGGGCTTCATAGAGACAAATGAGACAAACAACTTTGAACACTCTCACCTAGGGACAAATTAGAAATACCAAGTTACCTTACATGCATGTTTTTGGTCTATGGGAGGAAAGTACCAAAGTAAAGCCAGCCGGAATTCAACCTAGCAACCTTCTTACTGAGTTATCACCAAAACAATACCACCAACTGTACGACTCTGCAGCATAAACTAACTATAAACATATTCAAATATTGTATTTCCTTACAGGCTTTACTGTTTTTCAGTACTGTTAGTATCAGAATAACTAGGCTCATGTCAACTTTTTATAAAAAATAAATAAATAAATAAACTACTTTTTGGAATATAATAGTTGCAAAAAATGCCATAAGATGTTGTGACATCACATATAAATTTTGCTAGATGAGAGTATTATACAGTTTTTATTGTGGGGTACTTTATTTTGTCAGTCTAATGGTTTTAGTTGACTAATGAATATTTGTTTTGAAACTGTTGCTGCAAATACTTTAAAAATGAAGCACAGTTGGTACTTCCATGCACGGCTAGTAACTGAATCTTTTCTTTTTTATTCTCTCTTTTTATTGACAAATGTCCAATTCCCTCCTTAAAAAGTGTTGAGCTGCCAAAGGGGCACAACAAGGAATCACTTTGAAAAAGTGCTGCAGCAGCAAATTTATGGTAGAGCAGAGCACTTTAAACATATAGAAATTTCTTTTATTTTTTGAGAACTTGAGTCTATCGTGAACAAATTCAAGAACATTTGTAAGACTAGAAGAACGTATAATGAAAACATAGTGATTATTAGCCATCCCTGCAAATAAATTAGGTATTAGCTCAATGTAGAGCTAACCCATCTTAATCTTATTTGAAAAAAAGCTTTCTATAAACATGTAAAAAAACAAGGATGCACCTACAGTGACACATGGGTTGACAAGACAAGAGACAATAAAATATATTTTAATTTCAATTTGAAATACTTTTTTTTTTTTTTTACATACAATTACGGTATGCTCTTTTTACATCTTGTACCAAAAATTTGTGAAAAGACATGGATAATCCAAAAACAGTGGTTATTTATGGACCAATGGTCAGATGGATGGACTGTTCAATAGTAAAACAGACATTTGTCTTCAACACGGCTCCAAAAATGAACAATGTTTAGGATTTTGGAATAAATGCACCAAGTTTCTTCCTTTACTGAGAATCTTGACTGAGAATCTTCACCAGCATATTTCTTCCTTTAAACCCACTGCACAGCTCCTTTGTCTTTAAAACATTTAGCTTCAATGAGCTTTCAGTAAAAATATATATATATATATTGAACTGGGGTTAGAACTTCCTGCTGGTACCTTTTTAGATCATTCAGTTAAATCAGAAGGGCTACCAGGGCCGTGTCATCAACATATTTCCAGAGTCCTTCTTTCTCTACTGTAGGTAATCAGAGTCAGTATTCCTTTATTTTTCATCAGCACTGCATGCAGTACATGTGGTGGAACAAACTTGTATACACATGGTCCCAGTTACATCTGACAAAAGTATAAAATGTAAAAGAAAAACAGTAATAAGATCTAAGATATAAACTAAAATTGTGAGGGTCAGATTTTGGGGGCTCGTCCGGGATCAGCATACCACATGTCCATGGGTTACCGTTGATCAAATGATACTGATCGCACTACATGTTCCCAGAGCCAGAGGTGACCCAGTGTGCACCAAAGAGGTCAGTAACCAGTGAAAAGTGTGTGCCAGCAAAGAATTGGCGGAAACCTGGGTTATTGGCTAATAAAGAAGATGTTGGCAGCAGTTTTGGCAATAGTGAAGCTGCCCGCCTTATATGAAGGATTACGCCATGCTTCGAGCTCTCAGACTAATATGCTTTGTAAGCTGAACACTAAGTTGGACACAATTTCTGAGAATCAGGGTTTACTTGCAACTCCTAGGACTTGCCAGCATGAAGGATTTGACTTTGGGAGAAGGCTAACAAGCAAGGACCGGTGGAATGTCTATGTATCTGGCTGTTTGGATTTGCCATTGAGTGTACCAGCAGAACTAAAGGCAGACATGGCAGTAGAGTTGGCGTGCCCATAATAATTGTTTATCTGAATTTGGCCTCCGTGCTGGCCTTGGATAGGCCAACTTATCTCACATTGCTCCTGGAGGATATGTAAACTAAGAAGCTGTGCCTACTTCCCCCTGTCACACTCCTCTCCCATAGCTGGTCTCCCTGCCACCGGTGCATTGGTGGCTCTCAGCATCAGGGGCTGGGTGCTTGTGTTAGGGATGGGGCCGATCCGATCCGGTATCGGCCTCCGATACCAGCATAATTTATATATCAAATTTTTCCACTGTGCATCCAAGCATCAGAGGCCAGCAAGATGTCATCCAGCGAGCAAAAACAACTACTTTGGAGCATCAAGTAAAAGTTACACCAGCTAACAGCTAGTAAAGCCCACCTCATCACAACTTCTCTTGGAGACATTGAAGGACTGGATTCCAGTCTTCTGATTCAAAATGATGAAGAACGTTGTGTTAAGTATCTCACTAACTACCTGTGTGTCTCAGACGCAATCTGGATGTTAAAGGCAGTGCTTTGGTCATCATTGCTCTTTTCTGTTTTATTATTCTTCAGACTGTGCAGCGGTCCGGACACTTCGGACCTGTAACAGATCGTAATGCTGTTGGTGTAAGCAAAGAAAACTTTGGGAGACAAAACACAGCCCTGAGGCAGCATCTTTTTTTTCTGTGTCCTGGATTTAAATCCATTTAAAAACACATGCTGTGGTATGTCCTTTAAAAAGTCCATTATCCATAACACCAGTGAGGGTGAGCATGAAGTTTGGAGATGTGGTGCAACTTTGTTATTGTTGACAGTGTTAGAAACCAATGAAAAGTCCATGAATAGGATCCTGATGTACGTGTGTGGAGTCCAGTATAGTAACACTTCTAATTCTAGGTCCACTAGAATCACTAGACTGAGGAATAGCTTCTACCCTGAGGCTGTTAGACTCATGAATCTTTAACCAGGAAAATCAATGTGAAAAATTGCATAATGTTGCTGCTGATCTGTTTTGAGTTGCTGTGTTCATTCATACTCATCTGCTCACACAGACTCATGTTCGTGCTGCTTTTCGGCGTATAGTGTTTATTGTTTTTATGCTATTAAAGCTTAGCGTATTTTTAGCTGATGTTTTTCTTAGTTCATAGTTCATATCTTAGACCTTATTACTGCTTTTCTTTTATATTTTATTGTTGGATGTAACTGGAACCCTGTGTACATAATTTTGTTCCACCACATGCACCACATGTGGTGCAAATGACAATAAAGAATCTCTGCATCTCATGTCAGAAATGCCTGAACTAATCCACATGTAATCTACATTTGTAAATATCAGCGTGGAATCTGCTGGTAAAGACTTGAATTGTGTGGGAGTGACATTAATGTATGCAAATGTCAACAATAACGGCCACACACAAGTGTTGAAGTCCATTGAAACCCATGTGGGTACCATAGACCCAGAGCCTTTGTTCTTTGTCAGTAGTAGTAAGTAGGACAGTGATATGGACCAAATGGCATATTGGACAAAAAACTAACTGTATGCAGGGGTTTATAAAATAGACATGAATCTATTAGATTTTCTCATTTCCATGTTGACGCAGGTTAATAGTAAACCACAAAAGCAATATTTGTTTATTACAAACTCAGCAAGACACTGATAAGCATATCACAGAATAT
>JBBPBX010065399.1:0-19965 GCA_038048925.1 Garcialebias charrua | reverse complement strand
CACACCCACACACACACACACACACACACACACACACCACACGGTATAAAGGTGGGAAGCACTCAGAGAATTTTAGAGTCAGCCGTAAGTCCTGATCCAGACGTCCGACCCGCTTTGTTATGTTTATCTCCACCTGAACTGAGCGGCTCTCCAGTTTGTGTCACGGTGAGATACAGTAATTTGTTCAACATCAATGCCTTGTGAGTGAGTGTGTGAATTTGTGCTTTGCTGTTTTTCTGTGGCGAGGTGACTGACACATCATCTTAGCAGGAACAGTCCTGTGTGAGTTGATCATTTTTATTTTTATACTTTGCTACATTTTACTGTTTTTTAATGGTTGAAAATAAATGATGCATCATTTTAATAGAGAACAATTTGAGTCTGTGTTTTTTAAACATCGTGCCGATCTTTCAGCGAGCCTGCATCTGAAATTTCATAAAACATATACTATTTTGTATTTATTTGTTAATTGTTCGGCTTCTTGATCTGGGACCTGAGTCCAAATTTCATGCCATAAACATGCAAATGTGAGCTGGTATGGCAAAAAAATATATCCTTGAATCCTTAACTTGCTGCTTCTTCTGTAAAATGCCTATTAGAACTCAACTGAAGATAATAATTAATAAAAGAATATTAAAAAGAATAATGTGAGAAATGAAGAGATATTTAGAGCTAATTACTGATAGATAATTAGTTATTAGCGGTACTGCATTTTAAATAAAAATAGCACAAATCCGCTTATGAATTATAAAAGTTAGTCAATTCACAAAAACGCTGACAAAAAGTTTAGGTCCACTGTAAGCGGAATAGCGCTTTAGCGCTCTCTAGCGGTCTGTGCCCACCACTGTAGGTCACACCTGAGTATAGGTCGCAGGCCTTGAAAAAAACCATAAAAGGGTGCGACCTATACACCGGAAAATACGGTACTTTAACAGTCAGAACACGACAGAAAGCGACTAATGAAGGAGTGACATCATCGTCATACTAAGGACGCAGAAAGTGCCACTTAGCTTCCAATGCTAACCAAACTTAGCTAATAAACAGTACGGTCATGTTTTTAGAAGTTTATACACGGCACCATCAACATCACTGAACCTGTTATGCACAGATTGTGTGTTTAACTTCACCTGCAACTCAAACACACAATGACACTTTTCTTACGGAGCTTCTAGTTAACTCGTTGCTCCTGCTGTAACTGAAGGAGGAGGAGCCAGTGAGGCTCTAAACTGTAGCTCTGCTGCCATCTGCTGGTGGACACAAGTATTGAGTAATTTTGTAATGAGGCTTGGAAAAAACACCCAGTGTTTAATACAAACTGAGATTTATCTAAGAAAGATTAATAAGAAGAATAAATTATTGAAAACTTTAGGGTAGCACTCAGGCTGCAGCAGCACACGCTCCACAGCTGACAGTTCAAAGAAAATTATAATTTGATAAAACCCTCCCTGTCCGACCACCAGGACTCAGGAATGAATTTGACTGAAAACAAGGCCTCATTTCCTGCTACCAGATCTGTTGATTCTTTAAAATTCGTTTACATTTGATATTTTTATTTCAAGCTGAGGGATCTCTGAAAGGCTGAGTAGTTTATTGTGTCCAGTTTTTCCCAAAGGAACATGAACAGTCGTAAAGTTGAAGGGCCTTCCGGTGCTTTATGCAGCCTCCTGTTTTGGTGCCAGATCTTGGCAGTGATAACATAAATCAACCACTGGTGACGTGTCGCTGTTTCCAAAGCAGGTAAGTCATTTTATAATGGACATTTTGATACCGGGACTTTTTTTTCTACAACCATGAAGTTCTGACGAGGTCTGGAACGCTGCAGTGAGAGGACCACATTAAAATACACGCACTGTGCACTCTGTAGAGGCAGAACATGGACTCAATATTAAAATACATGTACACAATAAAATATATGAAAGAGCTTCTTTTAAATCTACAGAAATTCCCAGTCCTCAAATTTTTTTAATGTTTTTTTTTTTTTTTTAATCTAGAGTTTCCAGAGTTTCAGAGTGGAACATGTGAAAGTAATTTTTCCAGGTCTTCCTAGGTTTCCATGGCTGCTGGAACCCCTGTCTGCAGCCGTCCAAGGCCGCAGACTTCACGGTCACGCTGCTTCGTTTCTAAACGTAACGAGGTTCAGCGGCGGACCGATCGGCGTTCTGGACGGGAGAGAGGACGCACGACGAGGGTCGAGACATCTTGGTGCTTCTAACTTTCTGGGTCACACGTGCAGATGAAAAACTAGACACGATGCGCTCCAGAAAACTCTGTTCTCATGAAGCGGAACCATAGAAACACACGTGACATCTCTGTCATGCAAATGAACATTAATCAGAGGATCTGATGAACACACGACCCTCATCAATGAATAAAATGAGATTTTACCTCGGAGCTGAAGCAGAAACATCAGAGTTAACTCCACAACGGTCATTTTGTCTCATTCTGTCTGAACTTTGTGACACTTCATTTTCTGCACCTCTCAAGACGTTTCTTCTTTTTGGATGACGTAATCCATAAAAAAACAACTTTCCTTAAAAAAACAGGACCTTCCAGGTTTACGTCATATCTGTATTTCTCATCTAAACTGAAAACAAATGATTCTACAAGAAGAAACTTTGGTTGTTTCAAGCTGAACGTGAAAACAAACCATGAGAAATAATTTAGTTTTACACAAAACTCTTTTTTATCCTCAAAGTGACAGCGTCTAAAACAGGAAGTGTTGAAATGTTCCGTGTTCACATGATGGACGGTTTCTGTCTCACTGGTCCAGTCCTGTCTCACTGGTCCAGTCCTGTCTCACTGGTCCAGTCCTGTCTCACTGGTCCAGTCCTGTCTCACTGGTCCAGTCCTGTCTCACTGGTCCAGTCCTGTCTCACTGGTCCAGTCCTGTCTCACTGGTCCAGTCCTGTCTCACTGGTCCAGTCCTGTCTCACTGGTCCAGTCCTGTCTCACTGGTCCAGTCCTGTCTCACTGGTCCAGTCCTGTCTCACTGGTCCAGCCCTGTCTCACTGGTCCAGTCCTGTCTCACTGGTCCAGTCCTGTCTCACTGGTCCAGTCCTGTCTCACTGGTCCAGTCCTCTCTACTATGACTTGTAATTATCGTAGTCTTGGAAATTAACGGATAAAGATTCAAGCTATACATTGAATTTATGAATGTACTGATGTCATTTTCATCCGTTGTATTTCCTATATCAATATTTAAAGTCTCCACATAAAAATATTTTCTTAATAAAGTTCTTTTCCAATAGCTCCATGATCTTATCAGTAAATATTTCTATCTTTGAGTTTGGTGATCTGTATGCACAACTCACTATAACATTCTTATCCTTTTTGCATATTAGCTCTATTGTTACCATTTCCATTACATTATCAACAGTTATTGACATTTCACTAATCATTTTACATTTTATTTCATTTTTAACAAATAGAGCAACTCCACCACCCCTTCCACTCTTTCTGTTCATATAATACAATTCATACCCATCAAAATTAATACTCATATTTACATCACTGAGCCATGTCTCCGAGAGTGCTATGATATCAAATGTTCTGTTTAATTATTTTAAGTACGGTAGTCTATTATTTTTATTGTGTTTGCATTTATGCTTCTACTGTTAAAGTGAATAATGGAAAGATCACCATTTGTAATGTTGATATCATTAAACTGATCTTCGTTGTAATATTTACAGTCTTTAAATTGTAATATTTACAGTCTTTAAATTGTAATATTTACAGTCTTTAATAACAAAATGTCCTCAGTGATGCCTGGAGTCAGAAGGACTGCAGAGCAGCTGAAACTGTTTGATATGAACTCGTCGGCCTCCTCGTGCATGTATCGTGATGTCATCAGGTTGTTTTTACAACTTTCACACTGAGTCCCGTCCAGGATACAGTGCGAGATATGTTTTTTAATACCTTCCCTTCCCCGTGTTTCTCTTTTCCTATCTAAATATAAAAGGCAGCGCCTCCCACAGGGCCGCAGCCTCAGACACCTCCGTCCCCCCATGTCAGTTTGTTTGTGTTTCACTCGGACGAGCTGCACTGAAATGTAATTTTGTTTATTGATTATTTATGGATTATTGAGCATGCATCAGGGTAATTTTGTTGTGCAATGACAGTAAAGCTGATTCTGATCAACATGCAGGAAGAAGGCGTGAACATATCTAGACCACATTGCATTGCAAAACACTGACCTTGACCATGAGCAGCTGTAAAAGTTGACTTCGGAGTTGCACCTGCAGCCACTTGTGCCTGGCTATAAGGTGTGCAGGTGAACTGGAGGCGGCGTGTTTGCTTTCATTTCACCTTCATTTAACCAGACATGAACACTAAGCACAGATTGTTGTTCACAGAGCTGACCTGGCAACATGAACACGTTCTTGTGCAAACAAAACGACAGGCGTCAGTAACAAATGATGGATGGTTTTGGACAACGGTCCTTTAACAACGCGTGGAGCCGGTTTCTGTGGATTCCACAGAGAGCGGTTTGAAACATGAGCCATGTCTTTTTCTAAAAGAGCGATGGTGTCGGCAGGCCTCAGATGAGACAAAACGTTTTGCCTGAGGACTTCCTTCAAATTAAAAGCTGGAGGAATGCATATCGCCCGCCACCTTCAGGGTGACTCTCAGCTACAACCACTGACTGTCTGTTAGCCGTGGCGGCCATCTTGAATTAGCTCCACCCTAAAAGTGAATCAGCTGAACAGTTCAGTTTCATCAAGGTGTGGTTCTGGGGATATTTTGCTAACAGAAGACACTAAAACATTACCGTGCATGTTTCTGAGCCTGTGTGGATTAGAAAAAAAAACAATAAATTCACACTTGTTTTAAAAAAAGTGCAAGTTGTTTTAAAAAAAAAAGTGTTAAAAAAGTTATTCTGACATTCTTGATCTTTGGGAAGACGTTTTGTTTTCCACTGTAAAAAAAACAAAAAACTGCTGGAATTTAACAATAAATAAAGTTATAATTTACACTTTTTATTTATTATAACAGATATTTTTAGCTAAATCTGCTAAATCTAACAAACAGCTAAATCTGACCAAGAGAGGAAACCTGGTGGTGATTGGGTTAAATGCAGAGTCAAATTTCGTCTTGTATGGAAACATACACAGATGACAAAAATGTGACATTATTATTATTATTATTAAAAGTTTGGACTGTTTTCAGTTTTGTTTAATAAAAAAGTTTGACAGTCATTTTCATGTTTATTCAACTCGTGAATAAATTCAGACCAATTTAGGAAAATGGTAAAATTATAGGTTGTTTGCTGAAATATTGATATTTACACTAAACGTTAAATATATTTACATCATTAACATTTTTTTTAACAATTATTACATAACATAAAATAAAACATGTATAAGGAGAGAGATGGAGGAAGAGGGCGACACTTCCTCCATCCCCTTCACTACATGTTTTATTTCTTTTTATTTATTTCTTTAATCAAACTAAAATCAACAACAATAATAAACAAACAATAACAATGACTCAATAAGGCTTAATTCTCTTATCTAGTGACGTGGCTGTTATGTACAACCCAGAGCTTTGGCCTGACGGAACTAATGTGAGAAGGTTTTTTGAGCCCCGCAAAACTGTCATCGGTGCAAATGCTACCCCTCCTTCCATGGATATATGCGAGCCTATTGCTGGCATGAGCACAAAATCATAAATATTTATGGACATTAAAGTCATCTCTTACAACTGTCGTGGCCTGCGCTTAGGGCAGAGCGCAGATGATAAAGCTCGCCGTCTGGTTGTCGACCAGTTGTTGATGAAATGTGACATCTTATGCTTGCAAGAAACCTTTTTAGCCAAACAGGATTTAAAAGGACTAAACTCTATTAATGACAGTTTCCTGGGTGCTGGAGAATCTTCTACTGACTTCAGTTTGGGAATTAAAAGAGGAAGGATACCAGGAGGAGTGGCTATATTATGGGAAAAAAAGCCTGGACTCAGTGATAAATGTCATTAGATTAGATATGGACTGGTGTATTCCAGGCTCGAACCAGCAGACTGAGAGACAGCCCTGTCCATCAGGCAGTCAGGATGCTAAACACTCTGACTGCTCTGCCTCCCCTCCCATTTGAACTGCCTTAACACTAAAAACTTTCTCACACATTACCACTCAACACAAAGTTTTTAACACTGGACTCTGTGTCATCAAACGGGTTATTCACTAAACTCTCGGTCATGTGCTCATTCAGTTTGCACTACTTCTCATATTTGCACTAATGTTTGTATTACATTACTGCCTATAGTCATACTACTGTTTACATTCACTGTTTACATTTATTAATACGGTTTACATTTATTACTACTGTTTTACATTTATTACTACTGTTTACATTTACACTACTTTTATATCTACACTACTGCTGATACATATACAGTACATTCTCTGACTAGCCTTATCTAAGGATGCCAAATGTGCCTTATGTGCCTCACTGCATATGCCACTTTGCCTATATACCAACATCAACTACCTCATACATATACTGTGTACATTAACTTATATGCTGCTTTGCCACTCTTTGCAAATGTCAATGCTAGAACCTTCAGTTTATTTTATAGATATACTTTTTATACTTTTTATACTACTATGAAAAAACTCAGGACAGTAGTTTACACTTTTACTATTTTATGCTTATGTTTATTAAATGTTTTAGTGTTTAGTGTTTAGATGGTTACTGTTGCACCGAGGGACTGAGAGAAATGCAATTTCAATCCTGTGTATGTCCTGTACATATTGCAGTTCTGACAATAAAGTTGACTTTGACTTTGACTTTGATGTGAAACAGCATGACAAAGAATTTATTATTTTAAATGTCTATGCTCCATATGAATGTCATCATAACGAAGAAGAATACCTTAGTAAACTTGCTTATATTAGCTATTTTATGCAAAATGAGAAGTCTAAAAGTATTTATGTTATGGGGGACATGAATGCAAACATCTCAGATAAAAATTCACTGTTTGCTAAACACCTGAATCATTTTTGTACAGATTCTAATCTAATACTGTCAAGTAAAGAATTTTTGCCAGCTGACAGTTACACCTATATTAGTGAAGCCTGGCATACTACGTCTTGGTTGGACCATTGTATCACTACAGCAGATGCTCATGCTGCTTTGGTATACATTAATATCTTATATAATGTGTCCACTGTTGATCACATCCCCTTCGAGCTGGCAATTAGATTTGATTATATACCTGCAACTGTAAATGTGGACAATAATCAAATTCAGACATGTATAGACTGATCTTCTTTATCTGCGGAACAAATAGATCATTACTATGCCCAAACTGATCATTTGTTATGTGACATTAAACTACCAAGAGAGGCAGTTGCTTGTACAGACTGTAACTGCTCTAATATTGGACATAGAACCGATATAACTCAATTTTATTCTGACATAACTGAAGCGCTACTGGGAGCTAGCCTGCCTTATAATTCATTCAACCTTTATTTAGTCAGGTAAATCTTATTGAGCCTCATGGCTCATTTACGAAAGCGACCTGCTAAAACTAAAGAACGATGAACAGCAATGGTAGAATTTCCTTAAACAATAAACAATAGAAAACAAAACAAAAGAGAGAAAAAACAAAAGAGAGAAATACATTTTTTTTAACAAAGTATCAAAAAACTAGCAAAACATTATAAGGTAGATGTATAAAATCAAAGACAGGAACAAATCTGCATTGGTTTTTGCCAGGATTCCAACAGATTCTGAAAACCATTTAGAGAAGTCAAGGTCGAGAGCTTCAGATCTTTTTGTAAGATATTCCATGAAGCAGGAGCAGAGTAGGAGAAGGCCCTTTTTCCAAGTTCAGTCCTCACTGACGGAACACTGCAGGTAATCATGTCCTGAGAGCGCACACTGTAGCTGCACTCACGCAAAGACATGTAGGAGGAGATGTATGAGGGCAGCAAACCAAGAAATGATTTAAAGATGAAAATGTACCAGTGGAAGAGTCTGCGTGAGGTTAATGATGCTAATAAATGTAAGGTAAAGATTAAAAATAAACCAGGTTGTAACACATACGTGTCTAAATACCACAGTGAAGCCCGCAAAGCTACTACCTCTTGGGCTCTAGCAGGTAAACCCAGGCATGGTCCTATATTTGAACACAAAAAGCTGTCTAATGCAAAATACAAATATGCATTACGCTTCATTAGACGGAATGAGCAAACCATGAGGGCTGATTCCTTGGCAAAAAAACTTATAGGAAAGGACACAAAAGCCTTTTGGAAAGAGGTTAAATCTATAGGTAATAATAAATCCACTCTCCCTTGCACTGTCGATGGTGCCTCTGGGGCAAATATGATTGTAGATTTTTGGCAACACCACTACAGCAAGATATTTACCTGTGTTCAGAGTGAACCCTTCCATGTTGACAAGGTTAGTACTGCAGAAACTATCAAGTCACATGAGGTCTATCAAGCAATTGAAGAACTATCTGTAAATAAATCTATAGGAATGGATCTTATTTCAGCTGAACATCTCAAGTTTGCAAGTTCAAGGGTAGCCCCTCTTCTTGCCTTGTGTTTCACTGGTTTTATTATGCATGGTTTTCTTCCCGATTCCTTGATGAATGTTGTTATTCTTCCTGTGATTAAGAACAAAGCTGGAAAAATTGGCAGCTCTGATAACTATAGACCTATTGCCCTAGCTAATACACTATCTAAGGTCTTTGAATTAATTATTTTACCAAAATTTGCAAAGATAGTAATGTCTATAGACAATCAATTTGGGTTCAAGTCCGAGCATGGCACTGATCTATGTGGCCTAAAATGATTACTGAAAAACTATAATAACAAAAATTCAACGGCTTTTATGTGTTTCTTAGACGCCACCAAGGCTTTTGATCGTGTAAACCATCGAAAACTATTTTTTAAATTATGCCAAGCTGGTGTGCCAAAATATAAAGTGAGATGTCTGTCCTATTGGTATGCTAACCAAAATATGCAAGTCAAATGGGATAATTGTGTGTCTGCCTCCTTCCGTGTCAGCAATGGTGTCAGACAAGGAAGCATTTTATCTCCTATAAGGTTTAATTTTTATATGAATGACCTCTCTAAGCAGCTAAATCTGTGTAGTATGCTGATGACTTAGTGGTTTTTAGTCCAAGTTCAGCTGGTCTTCAGGAGCTGCTTCATGTCTGTTCAGCATATGGTGAGACACATGATATCATATTCAACCCCTCTAAAAGTCTAGTTTTGATTTGTCGCACTAAAGAGGACAAAAGTAGTGTATTTCCACTTTTTAAGCTGTCTGGGACTCTATTGAATGTTGCAAATGAAGTAAAGTATCTGGGTCATGTGTTGACAGACCATCGGTCTGATGATGAGGACATTTACCGTCAGGTTCGAATGATATATG
Source organism: Garcialebias charrua (assembly GCA_038048925.1). NCBI lineage: Eukaryota > Metazoa > Chordata > Actinopteri > Cyprinodontiformes > Rivulidae > Garcialebias > Garcialebias charrua. The sequence continues at coordinate 10,585 of JBBPBX010065399.1, read as the reverse complement.
CTCAGGCAAATGTCCTTGCTCGTAAGTTTGCATTCTGTTCTGATGAAGTGAAAATTAACTTGTTTAGATCATATTGTTCATCACTGTATACGGCACATTTGTGGTGCAATTTTAAAAAAGCCAGTCTTCATAGATTGAAGGTGGCTTATAATGACGCACTAAGACTTCTTTTAAATAAGCCCAGATGGACCAGTGCCAGTGAACTGTTTGTATCTGCTCGCGTCAACACTTTGATGGCTGTTTTAAGAAATTTTATGTATAAATTTATTTGTCGTTTACATAAGTCTAATAATAGAATTATTCTACTGTTGACTAATGTCAAATATAGTGCAGTGAAATATTCATCTGTGCTTTGGAGACATTGGTATGATTGCCTCCTGAACGGTTAGGTACTTTTTCTATTGTACATTTTATTTTATTATTTTTATTTTTATTTTATTTTATCATGTTTGTTGTCTTTTATGTAGGTTGGACTCTGAGTCTGTAATAAAGCTATCTATCTATCTATCTATCTATCTATCTATCTATCTATCTATCTATCTATCTATCTATCTATCTATCTATCTATCTATCTATCTATCTATCTATCTATCTATCTATCTATCTATCTATCTATCTATCTATCTATCTATCTATCTATCTATCTATCTATCTATCTATCTATCTATCTATCTATCTATCTATCTATCTATCTATCTATCTATCTATCTATCTATCTATCTATCTATCTATCTATCTATCTATCTATCTATCTATCTATCTATCTATCTATCTATCTTTGCTCTTGTTAAAGTTTGGCACCAGCTGGTCAGTTTACTTTGTGGGCGGCCGTGGTGTAGTGGTAATGGCAGTCGTCCCCCGATCGGAAGGTTGGCGGTTCGAATCCCGGTTCCCCACACCATGTGTCGTTGTGTCCTTGGGCAAGACACTTAACCCCGAGTTGCTCCCGGTAGGAATGGAAAGCACCTTGCATGGTAGTCTGCTCAGCTACAATTGTTAGAAGTAAATAACTGCAGAAGTTGAAGCCTTTATCCACTGCAAGACTCACGTTCTTGGCTTGAAGTCCAAACGTGCAGAAGACGGAAGACGGTCTGCCGCTACCGGTGTATGAATGTGTGTAACATTCAATGTGTGTAGCACTTTGAGATTTTCACTAATGAAAAGTGCGTTATAAATTGAATTCATTATTATTATTATTATTACTGACCAACAACAACTTATTCAACCTTTAATGATCAGAATCAGTCACTGAAGTAGAATCTGTTAATTACAGGGAGTTTTATGAATATTCATCTGAATGAAGAGACCAAAGTTGTCTTTGAAGTTTTATAACAAAAATAATCAAACTAAAATCAACAACAATAATAAACAAACAATAACAATGACTCAATAAGGCTTAATTCTCTTATCTAAGGCAAAACTGACTCTTTGAGCAGGACTTATTTCAGTTTTATACGCGCATTAATTTAGACAAAGTTAGGTTATTTNGTGTCCCCTGTGGCGTTCAAGTGCGGATGTTGGTGAACTGGGTCGATGGGACCAAGGCACAGAGCTTCTCTTACCTCAGAACGTCCTGCTCAGAGCTCGGAGGAGAGCAGCCAAAGTCTCCCAGTAAGAACAGCGCCTGCTCACCTTTGAGTGTTTTCAGGAGGCTGTGGAGGAAACACTGACATTTGGCCTCTTCTGAATTGTCGTTTTTACTGATGGACTCTCCTGCTGATGCACCGGTCGACATATGGACATTAACCACTGTTACTCCAGTGACCCAACAGAGAAGTGAGCCAGGTAAAGCAGAGGTCAGCATCATTCCCGTTGCCATTGACAACTGCAGACTCCAGGACCCAAGCATCCTTCAGGTCAATGCCTGCGGAATTATTTCAGTTTTATACACGCATGAATTTAGACAAAGTTTGGCTATTTGAATAGTTACTTTGGATTTTGATTGAAAGAAGTTATTTATTCTGATCAGATAAAGTCATTTATCATCACTGTGAGCCAGGAAATGCTTTACCAAGTTGCATTAGCTTAAAATAGCCTAACCAGACCAAGGCATCATGTCACCAGGTTCTGCTCCTTACCGGATCAGCGTTGAAGGAATCACTCGTCTTTCTGGGGTTCTCTGGTGGATCAGACCAGACACACCGTGAGGACGACTCACCAGGAACTGCCCGAGGGAGCTTACCATCACTGTGACTGCTTCAGGGATCTGAGGGGAATAGCTGATGAGAAGGTGCAGCGTCCATCAGTACCTTCTGCACGTTTGGACTTCAAGCCAAGAACGTGAGTCTTGCAGTGGAAAAGGCTTCATCTTCTGCAGTTATTTACTTCTAACAATTGTAACTGTTGCGCCGAGCTGCACATGGCGTCATATGTTGGTGCATGAACACATTTGTGTGTGCATGAACACACACTAGTGTGTTGCTCTGCAGCACTTCTCAGCAGGTGAAGGAGATCAGGTCTAATCAGCAGCACCTTCAACTCAGGTAATATAAGGAAGCCACCACCCATTCTGCTGGTTTTGCAACAGAGCTGAGAAAGGCAAAAAACAATCTGCAAAACAGCATTCCATGGGAAAGGACTTAGATTGAACAAGGACTACCGGTAAGCCATTCAAGCTGTCATAAGGACTTAAATGAGATGAAATGTAACTTTTGTGTTTGTGTTTAGAAAAGAAAAGAAAAGAAAAGAAGGAATGCAGAAGTTATTTTAGTCCTGCTTGCTTTAGTCCTCCAGATTCAAATAATTTAATGCTCTAATTTATGGTTAAAAATGTATAAATGTATATGTAAGATTAGGAAGATAAGATGTGGTAAGATTTATATGTATAAATGTACTATATATGTAAGATTAAAAATGGAGATGTTATTAAGATACATCCAAAAAAGCTAAGTCTGGTCCTCTGGACATTCAAAAAACAAAACAAAACAAAACAAAAAAAAAACTGTAGAAACGTTTCGTCTTTCGTCCGAAAGACTTCCTCAGTCTGAGAAGCTGTGTTCAGCTCAGTCTTATAAATAGCACCCTCCCACAGTGGATCAACCAGTTGGCTGATGACAGCCGAAACCAGCTGCTCACATGATCAAGGAGGACCATCAGCCTGACGATGGATCGTTAACACCCTGATGGTTGTTTGCTATTCACAGAGGGCTGAGTGATACTAGCAATAACAGCATTGTAAGTGGGGGACAGTTGAACCCGGAGGCCTCCACCTTAAACAGGTGGAGGCCTCCGGGTTCAACTGTCCCCCACTTACAATGCTGTTATTGCTAGTATCACTCAGCCCTCTGTGAATAGCAAACAACCATCAGGGTGTTAACGATCCATCGTCAGGCTGATGGTCCTCCTTGATCATGTGAGCAGCTGGTTTCGGCTGTCATCAGCCAACTGGTTGATCCACTGTGGGAGGGTGCTATTTATAAGACTGAGCTGAACACAGCTTCTCAGACTGAGGAAGTCTTTCGGACGAAAGACGAAACGTTTCTACAGGTTTTTTTTTGCTTTGTTTTGTTTTGTTTTTTGAATGTCCAGAGGACCAGACTTAGCTTTTTTGGATTTTTCTACCTGGATTATTGAGCATGCATCAGGGTATTAAGATACATCTTTAACTTAAATCAAATTAAATCAAATGTCATTAAGATAAATTAGTAACTTAAATTAAATGTCTTATTGTATGCATTTGTATTTATATTGTATGTGTTTGTAGGTTTTTCACCTCGTCACCTCGTCACTGAATCACATTCACTGGTGAAAATAAAAGAAAGGTTGTGAGTGAAATCCTGAAGTCTCCTAAGTCCTCCTTTTCAAGTGTGGGAAGCCATGAAATCATAGAACACTTGACAGTGAAAAACCGATCCATCTGAAACCAGAGACTAAAATCTGTCTTCTAACGGAGGAAAATGGCTGAATTAAAGTCACTTGATGACCTCAAAGCAAAGAGGACTACAGTTAAGAGACTTTTCTCCCGTTTTGCAAATAATATTATGAGGACCTACATGGAGATGTCTAAGGTGGAGTTGGAGGTAAATTACAAGAAGCTTGCACTGGAGAGCTCCAAAGTTATGGAGGCAAATGAGGACGTGGAGGCTGCCTATATGGCTGAGTGCTTAGCAACTGCAGCAGAGGAGCTGAGCGATCTTCAGAAAGCTGATACAGAGAAGACGGAGCAAGAATGTGAACAAAAGCTTAAAGAAGTTAAACTCCTTATCCGAGAGACTTTGTGGACAACATATGGGGAGAAGGAACTGTCCCTGGCTCTACAAGTTGCAGAGGATGAGTGTAAAAGTGTTTCTTCCATCAAGCTAGACACAACTCTGGAGGCATATGAGTTTATGCTCACCCATTTGGAGAAATTGATCCAGAAGGCGAAGGAAGTAAACCAAATTTGGAACCGTTGGGCTCCACCTGCCGAGGAAAAGGATTTCAACTACCGTTTAAGAGAGCTAGAGGTGTGCCTCCCTAGACTGGTATCCCAGAAGGCTGTCTTTATTGAAGCAGCAAGCAAGAAGGATGCAACTGAGCAACAAGCCTTGGCCTGCAGCTTACATCCAGTAGCTGCGATAAAGCTGAAAGCCACAGCTTTACCAAAGTACGGAGGAAGTAAACGAGACTATTACAGATGGAGGAAAGAATGGGAGGCTCTACAGAAGCAAAGTGAACCATCTGGTTCAAAGGAAGTAAAGAAGTTGCAATTGCTTGACAGTCTTGATGAGAAAGTGGCAAAGGATTTACGCCTGTCAACATACAACTCATCAGATGAGATTTTCAGAGTCCTGGACAATCGTTTTGGGAACAAAGCTACCATTGCTCTTGAGATTATTGAAGAATTGCAAGCAATCCCACCAGTGAAGAGCAGCCAACCAAGACAAATAATAGAGCTTATCCAAGCGTTGGAAAAGGCTCTTGGTGACTTAAATGAGCTAGGAAATGCAGATGCCATAAAAAATCAGCTGGTAACAAAATCCATAGAGAGTAAGCTTCCAGACACTTTAAAGAAAGACTGGCTCACCCATAATGCCACTGAGAAGGACACAACTGGACATCAGAATTACTTTGACAAGCTTATGGCGTTCTTGAGATCACAAGAATCCATATATGAACAACTAGATCAACTGAAAGACCTCACTGAACCCATTAAAGAGAAGTCCAAGTTCTTAAAATGTGCCAGAACCAAGACAACCAAGCACGCCAGTGACATATCAGGCTGCATTGTTTGTGGTGATCCGAAGCACAGGAGGAAACTGTATTTCTGCAGAAGGTTTAGGATCAATTTAAAGCCATCAGAGAAGAGGGATATAGTACAGCAGCTCGGTGCTTGCAAGAGATGCCTCGAAATCCATAATGGTGACTACAGTAAGAAGACTGATTATCTGTGCAAGAACCCAGAGTGTAGAGACCAACATCACTTTCTTCTCTGCTTACTCGCTAGACCACAGTCTCAAAGAATGCTTAAATCTGGTTCAGAGAAAGCGGAGAGCAAACGACATACTGAAGCCCAAGAAGAGTTTCTTTCCAAACTCTCACCTGAGCTGGCTCAGCAATGTAAAGACGCCTACTGCAATGTTGTATCAAGGGCATACAACTCCACTGTTACTAATGCCTCTTTTCCACCGCTCGGCCCGGCTCGGGTTGGATCGGCTCAGATCGGTTCAGTTCGGGTCGGGTCACATCTAAGTTCTGTTTCCACAGCTTTTTTGTACCCCTTCTGTGGGCGGGGTCCAGAATCCTACTCGTCTTACCACATGGTGGCAGTAGTGTTCCCTCAAGCTATTTACTAGTAGCCACCACTAGAAGAAGAACACAATAAAGGCTTTGACAGAATGTTGTGAAAGAGATGTCATGCTATAATGAGTACCTCATGAGCTGTAATCTTTAAACCCAATTCATAATCCTACCTTGTTGCCTTCTTTAAACCCATGTATTTTCCAATTTAGTATTTTTACAATAAAGATGTATTAAAACATATTTTATTATTTAGTTATGCACAAGGTGCTTGATAAAGTTGCAAAACCATATTTGTCTGAGCTGCTTCACATCACACTGTGATCTTTGAAACTGCCAGAGTTTCCCTGGTAAAGTTGCTGCTGGGTGGTAGATGGGTAGATGGGTGGTCTGTGAATTCTTTAACTTTAAACTGTCCAAAGGACTTTGGCCACTTTTAATTTTTGACTTTTTTTGTATGACTTCATCCTAGAACCAAATAATTTATAACGTAATAACAGTTGAGCAGATTCTAATAATCTTTATCTTATGATTCTTTAAAGGTCAAATGCAAATGGAAAGTTCTCTTAACTTCCAGTATGGATTTAAACACAATACACACTTCACATTATAAAATAAGTTTAGGAAATTGAATGTTCGAGGACACCACTTAAGAAAATATAACGTTTAATAGGAAAAGTTTGAAGTGACAAACAGAAGTAACAAATTTCCATCTGGTGTCTCACGTCTTCCTCCAGAAGATGACACAGGTTGTTGAATTCTGGTGATTTTCTTCTGTTGACTGTAAAAGAAAAATGTGATTAATTTAGTCCAGAAACTTTTTTTTTTTTTAAACAACACAGTGTGATCACAACATGTTCATATACTGACTGTATCCTGTTGGAGTTATTTGAAATAAAATTCAATGTTTTATAGACATTTATTGTGTCAAGCTACCTCCATTATTTTTCTCCCTTGTACTTTGTATCACATATCATCAATTATATCAAAAACCACATAGCTGATATTTTTCAAAAAAATATAGTGTGATCACAACATGTTCATATACTAAATGTATCCTGTTGGAGTTATTTGAAATAAAATTCAAATTTTTATAATTTATTTTCGTTGTGCAAGCACATGTTTGGAAGAAGTCAAAGCGAAACTACTTTAAATGCAGCAGATTTGACCACTACGTGACAATATTAAAGCGTGGTTGAGCTCTGGAGCCCTCGTACTATAAAGTCAGCTATTAAATATATTTTATATCTGTTCATTGAACTACATTTTAAAGACATAAAGCCGCCTGCGCGCCGCACGTTGCTCGTGGCGAACCTACTTTTTAAAATCCTGCAGTTTTGAGCAATACGTGATTTTATTAAGGACACGTTCAGCTGAAGACCCATCTTTGCTATAAATTTAAAAACAAATAATTGTTTTTACCGTGTTTATCATGTAAAGTCCTGCCGTGATCGCTTCCCAGTCGCTTCCGTGAAAACTGCTCGAGTCTCCTCCTCCCTCCTTCCGGAGCGGGTGAGCTCGCCTCAGTACCCCTCTGAAACCAGCCCAAAAATCTCAAGAAATCTGGCGCGGAGCAGCAAAGAATATCCGGTGGGAAAGGATGAAAGGGGGTCTCTGCGACGCACATATGACGTAACATCCGACCCGTGCCGACCGGTGGAAAAGGGGCATAAGAAAGGCCTTCTAGTAGAGAGTGGCATAAATGAACATCCAGTTATCTTGATGATCCTTGACACTACAGCTAACGATGGACAAAAAATTGGAACACTCATTGACCTAGCATCAGACACAAACTACATTACACATAAAGCTGCAAGTAAGCGGAATCTTAGAAGTGAAGAGGTAACGCTTGTGGTCCATGGTGTTGGAGGGATGCAGGTGTCTATTGAAACGAAGCGCTATCTTCTTAAGATACGCGTCAATACAGGAAACCCTCGAGGTACGACACCTGCGACCTACGGCAACTCAGACTTACGATTTTATCATATTTAATAAAAATATGATTAATTTTTTTTTTTTTTTTTTTTTTTGTGTGTTTAAAAGTTATTAATTTCATGTGTATAGCACTTTGTTGCAGCTGTGGTTGTTTTAAATGGCTTTATAAATAAAGTATAATTATTAATTTTACGTTTTGATTAGAAATTTATCGTATTTACGCAACTTCCGGTCGTTTCCGGTCGCCACTTCCGGTCGCCATTTTACAACAGTACTGCGGTCAATGGAGCTCCAGAGGCTACTGTCAGCTGGCTCCGTGTGCCCGATCAGGGTTGCCTCATACGGATAAATTAGCTGGAAACACTCGGTCAACTCTGTGGACGTCTCAGGTCCGGAGGAGCAGCCGCCGATCGCCCCGCGATCGCTGCCACAACGCCGCCCGACATGCTAACGACAGCAGCTAACAGAGCAGCTAACACAGGCGAAGACACCGAGCCGACATGCCGCGGAGGGGCCATCTGCGGCCGGGAGCTCGCCGCAAATGTCCGCCTGGCAGTCGGGGGACACCGGCTCAAAGTAAGACATTATATTTTTTATTTATTGTACAGTACAGTATTCATTTACTGTGCAGTTCTGTGCATGTTTATGGCCTTAGTATGTCTGCTTGTTCAGTCTCATGCCATTAAATATGTGTGCGGCGCTCCGTTAGCGGTATAGCCGCGACCTATGTCAGAAACGCGGACCTACGACAGGCACGTGTTTTTGGTCCGCGAGGTACGACAACATCGACCTAAGTCACACCCGTAGGTCCCAATCCCTGACGTACCTCGAGGGCCACCTGTACTCCAAGAGGGACCCTGAAGTCACATCAACTGATCTGCTATTGGCTTGACAAGATTGCAGAAGTTCACAGGCATGTTCCTGCCACAAAGCTTCATAAGATTTTCCTAGATGTCTCCCTGAAAGACCTTACAAGACCTAGAAAGATCCAACTCTTGATTAGCCACAAAGAAGGTCAACTTGTACCTCAGAAGGTTCGTTCTGTCGGGGACCTTGTGTTATGGGATAGACCACTTGGCAAGACGATTGGAGGCACACATCCGGACCTCTTTGAGGAAGTTACCTTAATGGCTCATACATCAAAGACTCACTTTGCAAGGTCAATGAGGACTGCAGCAGTCAAGTACAGTGAACTCACCTGCAAATTTCCAGGTTCCCGTCAGTATCCCAAGCATCCTTTTATCCGATCCAGTGCAGCCACTACCAGCAAAGACTTTCTGAAGTGGTGGGAGTGGTAAAGCATTGGAGCAGCCTGTGTGCCAAGATGTGAAGGATGTCGTTGTGGGAATTGTCAACCCGGAGGTAAGGAAATGTCTTTGGCTGAGGAGAAAAAGATGGAGATGGTGAGAAATGGTTTGACATATGTGAATGGTGGTGAGAGGCGCCAAGCAGGAGTGGGCATACTTGTTGCCCCCATCTTGGTGCCTGTACGTTGGGGTTCACCCCGGTGAACGAGAGGGTAGCCTCCCTTCGCCTACGTGTGGGGGGACGGGCTCTGACTGTTGTTTGTGCCTATGCGCCAAACGGCAGCGCAGATTACCCACCCTTTTTGGAGTCCTTGGAGGGGGTATTGGAGGGTGCGCCTCCTGGGGACTCCCTTGTTCTGCTGGGGGACTTCAACGCTCACGTGGGCAATGACAGTGAGACCTGGAGGGGTGTGGTTGGGAGGAACGGCCCCCCTGATCTGAACCCGAGTGGTGTTCTGTTGTTGGACTTCTGTGCTCGTCATGGATTGTCCATAACGAACACCATGTTCAGGCATAAGGGTGTCCATATGTGCTCTTGGCACCAGGACACCCTAGGTCGTAGTTCAATGATCGACTTTGTTGTCGTCTCATCTGATCTGCGGCCGCATGTCCTGGACACTCGGGTGAAGAGAGGGGCGGAGCTGTCAACTGACCACTACCTGGTGGTGAGTTGGCTCCGATGGTGGGGGAGGATGCCGGTCAGACCTGGCAGACCCAAACGTATTGTGAGGGTCTGCTGGGAACGTCTGGCAGAGTCTCCCGTAAGACGGAGCTTTAACTCCCACCTCCGGGAGAGCTTTGAACACGTTCCGAGGGAGGCGGGGGACATTGAGCCCGAGTGGGCCATGTTTCGCGCCTCTATTGTCGAGGCAGCTTATCGGAGTTGTGGCCGCAAGGTTGTTGGTGCCTGTCGTGGTGGCAACCCTCGAACCCGGTGGTGGACACCGGCGGTGAGGGATGCTGTCAAGCTGAAGAAGGAGTCCTATTGGGCCTTTTTGGCCTGTGGGACCCCGGAAGCAGCAGATAGGTACCGGCAGTCCAAGCGGCATGCGGCTCGGGTGGTTGCTGAGGCAAAAACTCGGGCGTGGGAGGAGTTCGGAGAGGCCATGGAGAATGACTTCCGTACGGCTTCGAGGCGATTCTGGTCCACCATCCGGCGTCTCAGGGGGGGAAAGCGGTACGCGACCAACACCATTTATGGTGGGGATGGCGTGCTGTTGACCTCAACTCGGGATGTTGTGAGTCGGTGGGCGGAATACTTCGAAGACCTCCTCAATCCTACTGGCACGTCTTCCACTGAGGAAGCGGAGCCTGGGGACTTTGGGTCGGGCTCTCCAATCTCTGGTGCTGAGGTCGCCGAGGTGGTTAAAAAGCTCCGCGGTGGCAAGGCTCCGGGGGTGGATGAGATTCGTCCTGAGTTCCTTAGGGCTCTGGATGTTGTGGGGTTGTGTTGGCTTACGCGACTCTGCAATATTGCGTGGACATCGGGGGCAGTTCCCTTGGATTGGCAGACTGGGGTGGTGGTTCCCCTATTCAAAAAGGGGGACCGTAGGGTGTGTTCCAACTATAGAGGGATCACACTCTTAAGCCTCCCTGGTAAGGTCTATTCAGGGGTTCTGGAGAGG
>JBBPBX010065398.1:0-19965 GCA_038048925.1 Garcialebias charrua | reverse complement strand
AGCAGAAAGAAGAAAAAAATCTTATTATATCTGCCCCTTTATTCAAACAATTAGTTCAATCAAAAATAATCTTCAGTAACAGAGCAAAATGAAAAATTCTTTCTAATTTTTTAACTCTAATACAATGCACATTACGCTACTTCATTTTTTTTTAACAATTCAGTTTTGATCATTTTCTTAAATGTACATATTGACTTGGCATTTTTAACATCATTCTCCAAACCATTCCACAATCCAATTCCCTGGATTGAGGTAGACCGTCCCTTCAAACTAGTTCTGAATTTTTGATTTACAAATATGTCTGTCCCCTTAAGATTATAACAACTTTGTCTTTTAACAAAATGCATTTGGATATTTAAAGGTAATGCGTTATTCTGAGCCCTATACATAACTGATAAAATATTATAATCTACCAAATCATGGAACTTCAATAACTTCAGTTGATAAAATAATGTACTTGATGGATGACAGTAATGTTTTCTAGTGATAATTCTTACAGCTCTTTTCTGTAATACAAAAATAGGCTTTGTAATTGTTTTACATGCTTTCCCCCAAACATCAATACAATATATTAAGTGTGGAACAATGATTGTGTTATACAACAAGTACATAGCTTTATCATTTAATAAGTCTCTGGCTTTGTACAGTACTGCAATAGATTTAGCTATTTTTATTCTTACCAAATTTATGTGTTGTTTCCATGTCAGTTTATCATCAATAATAACACCCAAAAACTTCACCTTACTCACTCTACAAATCTCAACACCATCAATTTTAAATGGAACATCAACAGTTATATTTTATTACTGAATATCATGTAATTAGTGTTATCTAGATTTGATGATAACTTATTAAGTTTAAACCAAGTTTGTATTTTGACAGATTATGTCTTCATCAACTCCATCATCTGTTCTATATCTTTATCCAAACAAAAAAATGTGGTATCATCTGCAAAAAGGACACATTTAAGGAGTCCTGACACATTTATCAAGTCATTCACATATAAAATGAATAGCTTTGTCCAAGTACAGAGCCTTGAGGAATTCCACATGTGATATTGCAGAGGTCAGATTGTACACATGTATTTGTACAAACTGTTTCCTATCTTTCAAATAGCTAAAGATACCCACTGTAATGCTGGTCCTTTAATCCCATATTTGTTCAATTGTTCAAGGAGAATGGCGTGATCAATAGTATTGAATGCTTTTTTTTATCAACAAAAATACTGACACAATATTGTTTTTGATTGACAGCAGTAGTTATTTGTTCCATTAATTCCATGAGAGCCATTGATGTAGAGTTTTTTTGCTCTAAACCCATACTGACTGTTACTTAGAATATTTTGTTTAGCAATAAATTGATCTAGTCTGTTCACAAATAGTTTTTCTAGAATTTTTGAGAACTGTGGTAACAAGGATATAGGTCTATAATTGTTGAACACACATTTATCACCATTTTTAAAAAGAGTAACTACCTTAGCTACTTTCATATTATCTGGGAATTTTCTGTTGAGAATTATAAATTACATATATATGTAAATGGCTGAATAAGATGACTCATTATGTCCTTTACAAACATCATATCCATTGTCCACCCAGTCTTTTGATCTCGTCTGTAAGATTTCTTACTACAGTACATTCATTATTTCTCATACACAACTTATTATTATGTTTTTATAATTTCTTCTTTGTCAGTTCCATTTAGAAAAATACTGTTTGCACAACCTATAATTGAATGGCTCACATTATTATCTATTTCTGGTATTTTAGCTGCAAGGCTTGATCCAACATTCACAAAATAATGATTAAATCCATTTACAATTTCATTCTCATCATGAATTTCATTGTTGTCCTTTACAAAATATTGTGAAATATCCGTTTTTACTTTATGATTCTTCAGAACACTGTTAATTACTCGCCATGTTGCCTTCATATCACCTTTACTTTTATTTAATAAATCACTATAATATTCCTTCTTATATTTCCTTATAATCCCTACTACCGGTAATTTATTTTTATACTTCTTATATTTTTCTTCTGCGTTTTGTGTTCGCAATTTCAAGAAGCATGAATACAAATAATTCTTTTTTTTTTTAACAAGCATTTCTCAACCCTTTCTTCATCCATGGTTGGTCAACAATATTTCTCTTTGTATAATTTTTTTTTGCACGCAATTTTTTTCATACAGAGCTTCTAAGATATTCATAAACTCATCATATGATCTGTTCACATCATCAAAATACACGTCATTCCAGTTTGGTTTGTCTAGATCAGGGGTGCTCACACTTTTTCAGCATGCGAGCTACTTATAAAAAAACCAAGTCCAAAAGATCTACCCAATACAAAAATGCAAAACATATAATTATCTTCAAATGTATTAAGGATTCTTTTTATGTACAATGTACCTATGTTGATGTACCTTGCATAACTGAATAAGCAAATATTGCACAACACATGTAATAAATCAGGGGTCACCAACGTGGTGCCCATGGGCACCTGGTCGACCGTAGGGACCAAATGGGGTGATGGTGACAGCAATATAGATTTTTTAAATTTTATTTTAAAAATATATGGTAGAAATATAACAGAGTTGTTAAGTTTCCCTGCCCGCTCCAGGTCTCTGAGGTCAGACAGCTCCTGCTCTCTGTTCCACGGACAAAATATAAACGTTGGGGTGACCGTGCCTTTTCTGCGGCCGCACCTCTACTCTGGAATACGCTCCCGCTTGAGCTACGTCAGATTACTGAACTTGGCCTTTTTAAATCGAAGCTTAAGACTTTTTTATTCCAACTGGCTTTTAGTAATTAAATATGTGGTGACATTTCTGGTTTTATTTTTGCTATTATGTTGTGTTTTCTTGATCTGTTGTCTTTTACTGTACTGCACTGTTTTTTGTTAAGCACTTTAGTCACCATCACCGTGGTTGTGTAAAGTGCTATACAAATGAATAAATGAAATGAAATGAAACTGATCCCCACCCCCTTCTTTATAAGAATCTGGTCTTTTACTTTAATAAATGTAAAAAAAAAATCATTAGATATTTTTTACTTTAATAAATGTCATTTCTAAAAGCCCCCTCCAGCAAATCTAAAGTGGTCCACAGGCCACCAGTTGATAACCACAGTTGTAGCAGGTTGTTATGGCTCCAGACACGTTTAATTTAGTGAACAAAGGCATAAAAATGTCTCTTTTGGTACGGAGAGATTTACAGCGGTGTATTTTACCGACTGTCCCTGAACGCAGCGCGAAAGTGTGTTATGCAAACGCTCGCGCTGCGGGACAGGGAAACGTGCAGAGAACGGAGAGTAGTCAAGGAGGTTATTCTGTATGAAAAGTGTCTCGTATGATTTTAATAATAAAGCCACGTCAGCTCCCAACCAGTATGTTTAAGCGTGCAGAGAAACAACACAGCGTCACTCACCCGGAAGATGGTGGGGGCGTTTCGCTTTTGAAGTTGCTGCTGTCCGAACAGGGATTTTAGTTCCTCCACCTTTCTCTTTCTCAGCTGGCTTTTCGGTGGGAAGTCGATGTCGTATTTTCCATGAACAGTCCGAAATCTGATTGTTTTCGCTTAGTATGTTTTGCTGCGTTCAACTTCCACCTTCGCGCCATTGTTTTTAGAAGCTGCATGAGCGTGACCTAAAGCTCTCATCTGATTGGTTGCCGTGAATGTCAATCAAGGGGCGGGATGTTTTCAGTTGTCATCTGATTGGTTGCCCTGCATGTCAATCAAGTAACGGGATGTTTCATTGGCTGACAATTTTTTAATGTCACGCTGTGGGAAAAAAATAAAATAATAATAATGTCACGCTGCGATCGACCAGTAATGCCTCCGCGATCGACCGGTCGATCGCGATCGACGTAATGAGCAGGTCTGGTCTAGATCATCTTTTAATTTATCCAAAGCTTTTTTTGATGGGTTTATTATTTTTTTCTTAGTTGTAACTGCTTTTGTGATGCTTTGATCATTTTTGTAGATTTTGAAAACTGGTAAATTATCACTTAAGCCGGTCGTTAAAATACCACATATCACATCCCCATTTGTTATATTTATGAAGATATTATCAATTATTGTGGCACTATGAGTTGTAATTCTTGTTGGTTTTGATATCAACGGATAAAGATTTAAACTAAACATTGAATTTATAAATGTACCAATGTTATTTGAATCGGTTTTATTTCCCAGATCAATATTAAAGTCTTCACACAAAAAACTTTTTTATTAAAACTCTTTTCCAATAGCTCCATTATTAATTATTCACTTTTCTTATTGGTGAATAATTCTATATTTGACCTGGTGATCTATATACACAACTTATTATTATGTTTTTATCATTCTTGTTTATTATTTCTATTGTTATCATTTCCATAATACAGGTAGTCCTCGACTTATGACGGTCTCGAGTTACGACGTTTTGTGGTTACGACACGTATCGTCATTAAAAAAAATATTTTGAAAATTTTTATTTTGAAAAGCCAAGTTCCGAGTTCCTTCCGGTTTTGACGGCAGAAGCAGTAGCTTGACGGCAGAAATGTAAACACTCTGGACCGCGCAAAGTACAGGCAGCCTCAGATGTTGGAGGAGCACCGAGCTAACATGTTAACAGACGGAGGAAGGCTTCACCAGCTCCCAGTAGGTTACTAACTCTTTTTTCACTTCATTATGGCTCCAAATGTATGTGTTTTTTGATAATTATGTAGGATACTGTGTTAGGATAGGCTAAGTGCTTGGTAAAATACAGTATATTGTACATATAAGGTGCAGTTTGTACGTATGTTCCGACTTACGTGGATATTCGGGTTACAACGGAGCGTAGGAACGGAACTCCGTCATATGTCAAGGACTACCTGTATTATCAACAATTGTTGACATTTCACTAATTAATTTACATTTTATTTAATTATTAACAAACAGAGCCACTCCACCACCCCTTGTATTGTTTCTGTTCATATGATATAATTCATACCCTTCGATGCGAACATTTGTGTTTTTATCATTGAGCCATGTCTCTGACAGTGCTATTAAAGTAAAAGTTCTGTTTAATTGTTTTAAGTACCTAATCTGTTATCTTGGATATATTTGCATTTATACTTCTACTATTGAAGTGAATAATAGAGAGACTTCCATTTGTCATATTAACGTCATTAAACTGCTCTTAATTATAATATTTGCTATCTTTTATTACAGGAAAAAAATTTGTATCAATCACATCTTCAACATTATACCTTTTAGGTTCTGAGTCTTCGTATGTTGTCATATTTTAATGTATTTGTTCATTTTACTGTATATTATGTCCGTTTTGTGTGCGAGTTGTTTAATGATTTATAATTTGTCTTCTCCTGAGCTCATCTATGTTTTTCCAGATTGGTTTGCCACGTCAAAATCCAAGATGGCCACTGCCATATAAAAAATGTCAGTTGACTATCCCTATAATTTTAGGAAAATATGTTTCTAGTTTTATATTGAAACCTACAAAACTTTACTTCAAATCCCTCACCAATGGGGGCTGTCGGTGTCCTGTTTGTAAAAGTTAAATCAGATCCTGGCCCCATTATTTTATTAGTTTTTGTTTTCCTTCACAAAGTTATTGAATTGGAAATAAGTTTATCTCTCTCTTTTTTTTTTCCATACTACACTTTTTGAATGCTCCTAAATATCCTTAATGAGGCAACTATTCCACTTATACTTGAGAAAGTAAAAGCCCTCTGCTCTCTCTTCAAGATGTTTTTAGAGTTAGGATGTGTTTCTCCTTTTTCATTCTGTTTTCTGTGACTGTTCGTTTGTTCAGCCTGCTTCAGTCTAATTAAAGGAGACCGGGGGCCTCATGTATCAACCATGCGTGCGCACAAAAACATTGCGCACGTCACTTCCCACGCAAAAGCCCGTATGTATCAAAACTGAACTGAACGTGAATATATGCGCATCCAGGTACATATCCACGCAAGCTCCCGAGCAGGCGTACGCACGTTTCTGTGGTTCTTGTTCCTTTGGCGACACTTACAGGTGTTTCAGAGAAACTGAAGCCCCACAGTCTGTGGTTGACTTTAAGAGCGGCTTGAAGACCTTTCTTTTCAACCGAGCATACTCTTCCTCCTCATGATTCTACTTTTGATCTGAGTTGATACTGTTGTTGATTTTAATTGTTTTATTATTTGTCTTATTGACATTCAAATATGTTGCACCTTGTAGCACTTTGAGATTTCCATTAATGAAAAGTGCGTTATAAATTGAATTCATTATTATTATTATTATTATTATTATTATTATTATTATTAATATTCAGTTCAAGATGTGTAAATGATTAATATTCCCTCCAAACACACGATTAACAAGTATTACATCCACATGACGCAGTGAAATAAAGGACGCGCAACGTTGTGCCAAAAATAAATTTAACAGGAACGGATTCATTCAGCCTTACTGGAGGTTATAATAAATAGTGTAACACGCAGAGCATTTATTTAGAAACAGATATAGTTTTCCGATCTAGGATATGGCTTATCAGCCGTTTTCAGAAATAATAATTTTCCAGTTTGGCACTACTGCTGCGCTCTGGGGAGCCGTGCATCACGCGTGCATACAGAAGCAGCGGTCAAACTGTTCCACAGAGGGAGCTGCAGGTCGATCGGGACTGTGCAGTCCAGTCCACACAAAGCCGGATCATGTCCAATGGAATGGTCTCATCCATATGTTTCCAAAGGCTGAGTGGTCGCGCTTGGAGCGCGCGCGCACCCTCACCGGTGTCGACACGGCAGCTGGAGGTGTTTCATTATCTGCGTTTATTGTAGATTTCTCCAAAATGACACGTGAAAGTACACCTTATATAACTTGTAGGAGAGCAAAAGCTTCACAGACAGACTGCGCACAGGGCTGCGGGGCGCGCGCTGCGTCTGGAGACTCCAACATCATGTCATGAAAAGTCTCCACCAAGACGCACAGACTCGTTTCTTCACATCATCTACATAAACAAAGATCTATGTTCTAGCAAACATCCAAGTAAGTTCCTCTGTGTTTACAGTAATAATGGTAATAAACTCGTGCGCAAAGTTAATATTTCCACACAGAATGAATGAATGAGCCGGTTCGCGCACCACAGCAGGGTGCGCGCGCACACAAATACCGACAATCACTCGTTCTTTGCATGATGAACACATTTTATTACTATTCTTACTTAGGATGTTTGTCCTCACTCATATTATATTGAATTCATTATTTTCCCGAATCTAGAAATCATTTCTGATCGCGCAGGGATCAAACAAACATGTCCTTCACACATGCAGGAAGTAATTTGCATCTGTTTAACATATGTAAATGTAGGCGTGTCAGGGGAGGTGTCTCACGTGCGCTCAGTTCCACGTCAATTGTGATGTACAAAAGGAATGTGCGTGGATTCAGGTGTACGCACAGTTTGATAAATCTGGATCTTTTTGTGCGTAGACACTTTTCTGGATTTCACCGTACGTCACTTTTCAGTAGGAAATCCACGCAGGTTTTTGATACATGAGGCCCCAGGGGCCTCATGTACAAAGACTTGCGTGGATTTCTTACTGAAAAGTGACGTACGGTCAAATCCAGAAAAGTGTCTACGCACAAAAAAATCCAGATTTATCAAACTGTGCGTACACCGGTATCCACGCACATTCCTTTTGTACATCACAATCAACGTGGAATTGAGCGCACATGAGAGAGTGGCCGACTCCGCCTTTGACACGCCTCCGTATAAATATGCAAAGTCATTTAAATATGCCATGCACGACAGGAATGTCGTCTCTGCTCCATTGCAAATCATGTCGGAACGTGGAAAAAAGAGGAACTTCACGGACTGTGAACAGGAATCACTTCTGAGTGAGGCAGAGAAGCACGGAAAAAGGCTTTATTTGGCACGCTCAGCGCAAAACAAACCATCCACTTTTAAATAAGAAGTTGACCAAGCTGCTCTTACATGCCTGTATAGGTTAGTGGTGAGCGCGCACGCCCTTCGTCCCAAAGGTCGTGAGATCGACTCCCGCATGGTACAACGTTTTTTTTATTTTGTTTATTCCAGATTTAAAGAACACAGGAAAACTATTTAATGAAACAACAAGAAATAGAACAATACATGAAATGAAAGGAAGCAGACGATTTCTTGTTTTGTAAATAGTTTTCATGTGTATTTAAATCTGGAAGGAAAAAAAAAAGAAAAACGTTGTACCATGCGAGATTCGAACTCATGACCTTTGGAACTAAAGGCAAGCACGCTACACACTGACCTAAACGTAGGCATATTGGTACAGCTTGGTTAACTTCTTATTTAAAGAAATCACATCTCATTGTTGTCAATATCGTTGCCACTATTTGGCGCATGCTTTTATATCCACTCATCTAATTGCGTCCATGTGGATGTAATAATCGTTAATCATGTGTGTTTGGTGGGATTAATGATTGTTTTCACATCATGGACACAGTTTCTCAGAATCACCTGTAAGTGTCGCCAAAGGAACAAAGACCACAGAAACGTGCGTACGCCAACAGGGGAGCTTGCGTGGAGGTGCGCAGATATTCACGTTCAGTTCAGTTTTGATACATACGGGGTTTTGCGTGGAAAGTGACGTGCGCACGGTTTTTGTGCGTGCGCACGGTTGATACATGAGGCCCCAGGACAGGTAGGATTCTCAGCAGGCCTGTGCTTTGTGCCAGTTCTTCCTTAGCCAAGTGTTTGTGTTTATGCAAAGGGGCCTCTTTTAGAGCAAGGCACCGGCTCTTTCTGTGTTTTGACCACATACCTCTGGTCCCTCTCTGCACGGCAGTCTGGGCTCAAGTTCTCTTTCTCTCTCCCTCTTTCTGTCTCTCATACACATGCACATGTGAAGCACTCAACTTTCACACACTACTTCAGCTACTCTATACCTGCCACTTATGCCTGCAGCTTGCTCCTCTTCTTCACAAGTGGATTTCAAACATTCGGTGCTTGGAGGGGATCTGAATCTCTGTGAAGTTTTGTGAACATGCTGAAAGTGTGTTTGGTAAGTTGAATGTTTTGTTGATTTTTCCCACACACAATCTTTTCCCCCTGCTTTCCGCTTCTTTTTGTTTTTTATGGAACAACGTCAGGTGGATGTGTCTTTCATGAGAGCGTGTGTTTTTGTGTAATTTACAGGAAGTGAGTGTGGATTGCAACAGGTTTACTACCACTACCAGCAGTGGCACACCAAATAGCTTAGTTTGCATGTATGCAATTACAGGTAGTCCCCGACTTACGAGCGAGTTCCGTTCCTCCGACTATCTCGTAAGACGAAATCTCGTACGTCAGAACACAAAGCACGTGTTCTCGTAAGTCCGGATTTTCGGTCGTAAGTTGGAAAATTTATGCTAGCGCTACTACGAACACTCGTTTTTCATCACAAATGTTCATACTAGTTCATAAACATGCTCAGAAACTTGTTTCCAAATGGTTAGCTAGCACACTTTCATCTAAAAACACATAAAAGTGCTGTATTTTCTGTATGTTCTTTACAAATTTACTGTTCGTTAGTGAGCTCGTAAGTCCGGAACCTCGTAAGTAAGAGCGCTCGTAAGTCGGGGACTCCCTGTATATTTGTCCTGTAAGGGTGCCTGCATCTGCTTCAAAGACTGTGCACATGTTAATGTGCATGTGCAAAATAAACCTTTTATAATTTGAAGTTAGAGGGTTGCACTTGACCCTTCACCTTCATTTCACAAGAGGAAGGTTTCTCTTTTCTTGTATTAGTTATCTGACCCAGTGGTTCCCAAAGTCAGCGTTGGAATCTTCTTAAGACCTACTGTCATAGGAAGAGCTACACAAATCTGATCAGCATGATTGCTTAAGCCCATTAGGATGGCTACACGGTCTCAAGTACTTAGTTTTCACAAAGATCACCTCCCTTGCCTGTCAGATTGTAAGATGGAAGTGTATGTTGAAAGGGAGAACCTGAGACTGGGCTAAGGTATTAACCCCATATTGATGGAGCAGCATTTTGCCATTAGGTAGTTTCTCAATGGGCTGCAACTGTTAAAGACTAGTTGGCAACTCAAAGGTGCAAGAGCATTTCAGTTTGTTGCAGTCTCACTGAAATCGTTGTTATTTTTTGCAGCTAAGCAACCAGCGAGCCCTGTGGCTGCATTTTGTGCAACCAGTTTTTGAAAATCAAAGCGTATTACTGTATGCTGTGTTTTTACAGAAATGTTTTACTTTTGGACATTTTTTATGATACATAACCGTGACAACAAGGTGGCTTTTACAACCGGTAGCAGCTGATTAACATCTCAAAAGTTCAAATAATGTCTCAACTACAGCCCCAAGTCTCAAATGGGTTGAAAAGGAGGTTCCGTGGATGCATTCCCATCTACCTGCTGGCTGTGCTTGAATGCCTGACCACTGAGATCCTGGAACTGGCTCGTGACAGCCGAAGGACTGGGATCATCCCCTGGTACCTGCAGCTGTCTGCCTATCTCCAGCGACAAGGAACTCGGCAGGCTGCTGGAAGGAGTGGCCATCGCTCTGGGAGGAGTTATGCCCAGCATGCAGGCGGTCCTGCAGCCCAGGGGAGCCAGAGGCCAGCCAAATCTGGGTCGGCTGATCTGCGGCCATTTTCTTTTTCTTCGGATCCGCTATGCGATGGACTTTTACAAGAGATCCTTCCTGCCTACAGTCGTCAGTATCTATAACATCTCTTAATGAAACGAGGATAACGAGTTACAGCAACATTTAATTTCCCTTTGGGATTAATAAAGTATGTTTGAATTTAACGGAATTGAATTGTAACATTTTCTTGTTGCCCATCTCTATCCACATCCTACTCTTCTCAGTCCAATCTGTACCCGCCTTGGCAGACACCCTTTTGGTTTGATCAACTGTACTGCACTTTTGAAATGAATGGCAGATTTGTACCAGTTTTTCCATAATTCTTTATCATCAATGCAACTTTTACACTTGAACATGTTCCCTTTCAGTCATGTTCTCTCGGTGCAACATACTTGCTATGGGAATTGCGCCCCCACACGATTACCTGAAGGAATACACTAACACCTTTACGGCTAGGGGCGTCACCGCCGCGCCAGAGGCCCCGCCCTCTGGTTACTTAAGCGGCGTGCGCCCCTCCATCTTCCTCTTTTTTGCCCTTCACCTCGCTTAAACCTGAACTACCTCTTCACGGGACTTCTCTGGTGCTTTCATCGCTCATTCGAGGTGAGCTCGCTCCCTACACAGAGCGCACAGATAATTATTTCCTGCATACTGCTGGACTAGCAAGCCTAGTCCAGCATTTTTCCACCTAACCCCGAAGTTTTTCTCTCCTCTCTCTACAGATTGCTTTGCGACGGCGCTAACTACGCCATAAAAAAAGGAGGCTGCCTCGCTACGTCAAGCTAGTGGGCTGGCCAGCGAAAGCAACACGACGGAGTAGACATCTCAAGAAAGAAGGAAAAGAATTCTGGAAGGACTCGCTCGCCTCGTCTCGGACAGAATGGCTCCGGAGAAGGGAAAGCGGAAAGAAAGACCACCGCGGCGGCGAGTCCCACCTCGCGCGCCTGCCCAAGTGGCTGTGGTTTTTATCTCGCGGCGACGGACACCCACGAGGCCTGTCCTGTTTGCCTGGGAATGCTTCATGCAAAAACTGCGCTGGACGCACCTGACTTTTACCCACACTGCAGCATCATGATGGATACGGTGCTGCGGCATCGGGTCGACCTTGTCGCCAAAGCCATGGGGACCTCGGCCACGTCTGCGGATGCAGACACCACGGAGCCTCTCACCCCCACACCGGAGCTGGATAGTATGGCTCTACACGAAAGCACGCGGGTCGAATGGGGTGACACCCCCGACGCGTTGGCCAACATGGAGGACCTGACTGTCGAATTTGACATCCGGGGTATGATGAACGACGACGAATTATCCATCTCGGCCTCGGGTGAATTTTCAATGGAGGAGACGGACGTAGAGGTGGAGGATCAGGGTGACGCACTCGCCCAGACCCCCCTCCTCGCGCTCCCGGACACGGACTCTTCCATCCCTGCTCTGTTCGAACTGTGCCACAGAGCAACGGACGCACTACAAGTGCCTTGGCCCGAACCCCTTCCTCGCCAACAGGTTACGAGGCTAGCGGGAAATTACTTTTATTCAAAGCAGCAGGCTGCCACGAGGCAGAGGATGCCTGTGTTCCCAGACTTTCTCACGGAACTAACACGCACCTGGACTCAACCACGAGCCCCTATGCTTCTTCCCCTCTCACAATTTCTCGACGTGGATGGGATGGACGAGGTGGGTTTAGCTAACGTGCCTCAAATCGAGGACACTCTGGCGTCTCACCTCGCCCCAAATTCTTCTGGAACAAAACCAACTCTCCCTAGCAGGGCCTGTCGGGCCTCGGCATCTCTCCTCGAGAAATGCTACAGGGCCCAAGGACTTGCGTCGCGCGCCATAAACGCGTCTGCGCTGATGCAAGCCTACCTGGCAAAAAAGCTACAGCAGCTTCAAGTGGCAACGGACAAGCAGGCGGCCGCCGAATTGCTGGAGGAAGCCCACAGAACAACTGACTTTGTGCTCCGAATGATGGGGACTGCTGCGGTTGCTCAGGGCAGAGGGGTGGCGGAGGTGGTATTTGCGAACCGCCATCTCTGGATGACACTGACGGACTTACCCGAGGGACAAAAGGTGCCTTTTCTCCATCACTCGATACAGCCGGAAGGGCTGTTTGGAAAAGCTTTGGAACGGATTCAGACGAAACTGGACCAAAGACGCAAACAGGCAGAGGCTCTCCGGGTGGGGATCCCCCGTAGAAGCTTCGCCCCCCCAAGAGAAAATGCGGGGGGAAGACCTGCCCAGTCCAGGCACCACTCGACGACGCGTGCCCCACCGCAAAAGCGGCCAGCGTACGAGGAGGAGCCCAGGCAGAGACCCCCTTTGGGCCCTCCTCGTAACGAGCACGCCTGGAACAAGAACAGGTTTGTCTCTCGCCAAACGTCCAAACACTCTTCGGTGAGTCGCGACAACAGACAGAAACGGGCCTGATGAACCAGGCTCACGTTTTCACATTACACGGTCACCTGCCCACGTGGTAACGGGAATGATCCGCCTAAACCCTGACTTTATTTGTAACACAGTACAAAAAGCTGGTTTATTTTCAGCATGCACCAATCATGCCCTCTCTGCTGTGAGTGACTTAAAATCATATCATGTCACGTAAGCATGAATAAAATCATGAAACAGCAATTCTCTGTTTTACTGACTCAAAAGAACAACAACAACAACAACAACACACAACTTCAGCAAAGCAGGTCCTTCTGACCCGCATGCCGTCATAAAGGGAGGTTTTTTTTCTCCCCCCCTCCCTCACGGCCCACGGGGTGTTAGAATATTTAATAAACTGCCTCCGTTTCATCTGCGGTGAGCAGACACAGTGGCGTCTGTAAACACCCTCCTTGCCCCTTACAGAGGCAGGTGAGGAGGGTCACGTGTTTAGGCTCTCGCCCCATTATCAAAGGCGAGACAGCCAATACACCAAACAGACGGGCACGTGACGTGGCCGCAGCTCAAGGAGCCGAGTCGACAACGTCTCTCGACGGGGGGGCTGCTTCAGGCGCCCTCATACAGCTTAAAGCTTCACACCTTCACGGAAGCTGTGTTCAGCTGGCTGTAGACAAAAACAAGTCTGAACGTAATCAGATTCCTTTTCCTGTTGTTCGAAGGGATCTGCACTCTTTATCTCCAAGACTGAAAGGAACCCCCCCACACTTTTGTGTGGCAGATATTCCTTTGTTATTAACAAGAGACACGCAAAACTCATGCAGTAGTCGGGTAGCACGTGACCTGCCTCTACGTGCTGATCCAAAACTGTCTTTAAGATTAATTTGGGATCCGGTCAGTCTGCCTGGCACCAGAGCTTCATCGAAGCTAAGGGCCAATGGTCGAGGCCACTCCACTAGGAGGACTGGAGTAAGGAGGTCTGCTCGCCTACGTGGTCTGCAGCCCCATGATTTGGGGGAGGATAAGAATAATTCTCTTCCAAAACTGTCTAATGGAGATGACATGTTGTACCCGTCCTCAATTATCCTTGAGCAGGACAACTCAGGGACAAGCTGCCTCCTCCCAAACCTGGTGGACAACCAGGGGTTGTTGGCCTCTGGTTCACCAGAGGAGGCGCTACGGCCACCTAGGCCAAAAACTGCCAGAAGTCTCAGTTTGTCAGCCGAAAGAAACAGGCTGATGGCGACAGGCCTGCCGGAAAATGTGGTATTAACCATACAGAATGCCCGTGCAGGGTCAACACAATCTTTATACGCCCAAAAATGGCGTATCTTCGAGGCCTGGTGCTCAGAAAGAAATATTGTTTCTTATGCATGCAACCTGGTCCAAGTCTTGACCTTCCTTCAGGATCTCTTGGAGAAGGGTCGTTCTCATTCAACGATTAAAGTCTTCCTTTCAGCTATTTCTGCATGTCATGAAGGCTGGGGAAACAGGACACCTGGAGCATACCCAATCATAATAAGATTTATGAAGGGTGTCCTTAGATCTAAACCACCCTGGGCGGCCGTGGCGTAGTGGTAAGGGCAGTCGTCTCCCGATCGGAAAGTTGGCGGTTCGACTCCCGGGACCCGCGTCATATGTCGTTGTGTCCTTGGGCAAGACACTTAACCCTGAGTTGCTCCCGGTAGGACTGGAAAGCACCTTGCATGGTAGTCTGCCGCCACCGGTTTATGAATGTGTGTAGCATTCTATATACAGGTAGTCCCCGATTTACGAGCGAGATCCGTTACAACGAGGCGCTCGTAAACCGGAAATCTCGTATTTCGGAACGGTTGCCATGTCTCTCGTAAGTCCGGAATTTCGCTCGTAAATTGGAACGGTTTCGCTAGCGCGACTACAAACACTCGTTTTTCATCAAAAAACTGCTTATGAGTGCATAAAAATGATCGGAAACGTGTGTCCACATGTTTAGCTAACGAACTGTGGTGAAAAAACACATGAAAACTCAGTATTTTTTGCGTTTTTTCCAAAAATTCGCCAGCTCGTAAGTCTGGAACCTCGTAGATCAGAGCGCTCGTAAATCGGGGACTACCTGTATGTGTAGCACTTTGAGATTTTCAGTAATGAAAAGTGCGTTATAAATTGAATTAATTATTATTATTATTATCCTGACTCCTGGTTGGGACCTCGGTTTGGTGTTGGGGGCTCTATGCGACCCCCCATTTGAGCCATTGAGTGAGACTACGATAGATCTACTATCTTATAAAATGGCCTTACTCCTGGCACTTTGCTCGGTGAAACGCGCGGGCAACCTCCACGCATTATCTGTACATCCAATGTGTACCAGGTTTGCCCCAGACGGGTCAAAGGTCACATTGAGGCCTAATCCCGCATACACCCCCAAGGTCTGGACCTTGAACTACAGGAGTCTAGACTTTGATCTTTCCTCTTTTCCACCTGCCTCTGTCCTGAACCAGGATAGGGAAAGGCTACAGGCTCTCTGCCCAGTGAGGGCTTTACGTACCTACATGCAGAGAACAGCCGAATGGAGAAGAACAAACCAACTGTTTGTCTGCTTTGCATCACCTGCTACCGGGAGAGCCCTATCAAAGCAACGCCTCTCACATTGGGTGACTGAGGCCATTAAGAGGGCCTACAGTAGTAAAGGTCAGCAGGCACCCTCTGGAGTGCACGCTCACTCCACTAGGGGCCTTGCCACTTCCTGGTCATTGTTCAAGGGTATACCAGTTGCAGACATCTGCGCTGCTGCGAATTGGAGTTCCTTGAATACTTTTGCAAGGCATTACAGTTTGGATGTTACTGCAGGTGACGTCACTCAGGCTGTTCTTTCTAACATTCAGTAGAAAGTAACCTTGGGATGCCTACTGATCAGAGGCAGACGTTCTCCTTAGCATGCATTTTACTGAGCATTTCAAGGGCGTGAATGGATTACGTTCCCATAGCAAGTATGTTGCACCGAGAGAACATGACTGAAAGGGAACTGAAAGTTATGCACCATAACTCATGTTCCCTGAAGGAAGGGAACGAGGTGCAACATAACTGGCCCTTTTCAATGCTGAAAGCTCGGTGAAGTGCACTCTTCAAGAGGAAGATGGAGGGGCGCACGCCGCTTAAGTAACCAGAGGGCGGGGCCTCTGGCGCGGCGGTGACGCCCCTAGCCGTAAAGGCGTGAGTGTATTCCTTCAGGTAATTGCGCGGGGGCGCAATTCCCATAGCAAGTATGTTGCACCTTGTTCCCTTCCTTCAGGGAACATGAGTTATGGTGCATAACTTTCAGTTTTCTATCAGAGGAGAACTTCTATGGAAGCCTCAAAATACAGCTAGAGCTCCAGAGACAGGTTGTAGACAATCACAACACGTTTAGATGAGTCTGAGGCACCTGCAATGACTATAGTCTGAGAGAAATGTTGGTTTTACTCTTTTTATTGACAACACAATTTACAGCCTGTTGTTTGTGGCAACCCACAAAATCTGCTAAAGTAGAACCAGCAGCTCTACTTGACAGCGTGAGGAGGGGCTGGATATTTTAATAGAATTGGATAATGTACTTTGTGTTTTTGTTTCATGGTTCAGCCTGACCCACAGTTGTTTTGATATTTGTAAAGGAAAGTGCCGCTTCCATATTGGACCCCACACTTAGTAGATAATAATTCATGAAGAGTGCTGTGTAGCTATGTTATCCAGCAATTTTTGTACTCTTTAATAGTATAAAGAAATGGGAGTCCCTTTTTGCTTTAGTGTTAGAGGGAAATTCCTTTTAGTTGGTAAGTGAGTAGCAAAAGTTTGTTCCTAGGTCAGCAGAATGTGAGGGCTGGTGTGCAGAATGTGGGGCATCAGTCGGGCCTGACATTCACCAGACTGCTCTTCACAAACAACAAGAAGAAAAGAAGACATGGCAAAATAAAGGCGGGTTGGACTGAACTCGGTTTAATTGCTGAGTTCAGAGTCTGCGTGTCAGAAAGTTGTTTACCGTCTCTTTTGCTTTTACAATATTATCCTCAGGTGCTGCCAATCACATCAGGAAGAAAAAATCTGAGATAAAACTGTGCTTGCTTTTTTTCCCCCTTCACTTTATTAAAATATTTTCAGTATTTATGAGACATAGTCATGTTTTCACGTTTAATCATTCTTTTTTAATAAAAGGCCAGAAGGGAAAGAAGAGGAAAATTATGTGCTGTGCAGATCATATCACGCAGCTGCATTTGGTGAGGAGTGAGTCATGCTTTAGATTTTCCTGTGTTTTTGGAGCACAGGCACTTACTTGGAAAATATCATGCATACACCCTAAAAACAAACAACAATGACCCTGCATGTTGATATCACTGACTCCACACAACCAGGACCCTCCTACGCCCACTTTTTATTTACACAACGCCCTAATAGAGATCCACCAGCCGTGAGGTGCGTTGAACCAGGATCTCAATTTTTTTTCTTTTCATGTTATTCACACAAAATGTCTGGTGCTAAGATAAATAGATACTAGATTTATTCAGATACTAAGTGGTCCAAACATCCAGGAACGGCTGGAAAGAACCACGAGACAACTCTGGCAGCCTCCCATTGACAACCATTGAGCTGAGCATGAATTAATATGGTAATGATGTGTGAAGGTTCATTAACAAGCCGCCACAGAAGTAGTAGTGGATACAGTATTAAGCATGCTTAGAGTAATTAATGGAATAACTTTACTTAGTGTAAATATTCATGGGCCCTCGTGTTTTTTTGTCTGCTCAGTGTGAAGAGAGTGGCCAGCCTGTCCATTAGAGGAGCTGAAGAGCCGTCCACAATGAATGCAGGCTTTTTGTTGGGATTGGGTACATTTCAGTGGAGGGGTATTAATTCATGTTTTGAACATGCAATCTTTCAACAAAGCCAAAGGCACTGATAACATACCTGGGCCTAGAGAGCATATGGTGAAGCTGCGACCCCGTCACTAATAGTAAGTCCACTTCACAGGTTTGTGGACAGAATACAATGAGTGTGTTCCCGCTCAGATGTAACCACGGTGGTTCATTACCATACTAAAAAAAAAACCTTTCTGATTTTACATTCCCACTGGAAACAGGCAGTTTGTGTGTGTGTTTCCTCTCGCTGCTCCAAAGACTCTTGTGGTATTTGCATAGAGAACAGAAAACACATGGATCATCAGATCTTTTACAGGTGTTACTAATGCTTGGTTATCTACAGTTGTAGCTGTTAAAATGCATTTCTTTGTCAGAAGCCATTTGTTTTTCTATTTTCCACTTTATTTAACGCAGCAGACGTACAGCTGTAGCTGACGAGTCGACACGAGGAGCTTGGGAAATGCTCCTCGGCTTCTTTTGTCTTTTGAATTTGTCGCGTTTTGATTCATATTCTTGGCTCGGGCCTCTTACTGAGCACGCACATAACCCACCCAGGTGGGTAATTATCTCAACCAGGAGTTGCTCTATTCCCTAACATCTCAACGCGGGAGTGTGTGATGGGCTCGGCTGTACCCAGCCGGGCGAAGCAGCGTGCACTTGTTTATCCTCACCCTGCGAGCTGCGCACCCCCACTGTTCTAAATGGCAATATCACTGCCTTGTGCTGTTTGAAATGGAGACAATTATCTGTTTAGGTAGTACAAAATGGGCATTATATTACAAGGAAAGGCGTGCAGCTGCTATCACGAGCCTGTTGTTGGCTTTTCTCACCAATTCAAGTGCTCTGTCGTTAAAATGATGGAACATTTATCTAAATGGATGTTGTGCGTTGGGTAAACTCATTTAGCTCCCGGGGCTCTTTCAGGTGATGGGAATTAATGGTGTTTAGTAGTTTGAAACTGAAAATATCTGTCATTTGTCAGCACTCGCCATTGATTTACGATTCCATTGATGATTTGTTAATTGAAGTGTAATGAATCACCATAATAGGGTAGTTATGTGGGGACGGTCCATTTTGGCAGCGTGTTGACTTCTGTTCTCAACAAGGGCGTTTAAATCCTAATTAATGAAGAAACTCAACAAGCTGGGCCCGGACGGTTATTTTATTTTATTTTTATTCACTCTACTTTAGATACTCTCGTTCAAACGCCTGGCCACAGTTTTGACTGTCAAATGTAAACGGCAACATAAGAACAGTAGGGAAAAAAGCGTTTCTTTTTTCTCTATATTTGGATACGCTTTAATGCTTTTATTCAAATTCACCTGTGATAGTGCACCACAGTCTCCATTTAGCATAAAAATAAGATTTTCTTTCCTTCTCTTCTTTTTCTTCTTTTCTTCTTCCTTTGCGGGGTTGACTGCTCCGTTTGGGAAGCTTTGTGCATGCAGATCAGGGCCACCCAGGGGAGTTGGGGTCAGGCGCAGGTACAGACGCAGTGTTTACCAGCAGGGGGACGGGCGAGAAGAGCATCTACTAATACGAGAAGTGTTTTTGTCTTGCAAATCGCGCTCGCAGTCACAGCCCTATTGTTCCTGCGTTATCATCAGTGGGTGTAGTTCTTGTTAACAGACGGATGGAAACGTGAGGATGTGCTGCGCAGGGACAATGGTCGGCTGCACGGAGATCAGCCAAAGGTATCTTCTGCCCTGCCCAGAGCTGAAATGGTGCCATGCACGTCCCATGCAGCTGCACACACTGGTCCAGCTGCATGCAGACAGAGGAAAGGAAACTGCACAGGAATGCAGAGAACTGATTTATTTCTGATCAATTCTCAAAGCATTTTAGACTGGATATGTTCTGGTACCACACCACGCCTGATCAGTGGCAGCTGGTGGTCACTTTAGGTTTACACTCGTGTGTTGTAGCTGCTGATGACGAGCATTGTGTTCTGCTGTTAATTATTTCATAACTAAATGTGTGTTTTGTGTCTGCAGGGTGAGGAGGTTGTTTCACCACCGTTGGAACTGGAGATTGCTTTGAATAAGTTCTTGTAGAAGGTAAACACACAATCATTCACCAGCTCTGCATGTGTGTGAATGCTCAATTGAATTGGCTTAATCATTAACTAAACGCTGCGAG